>PVLD010014190.1:8995-53364 GCA_004027595.1 Dinomys branickii
ATTCCCTACTATCTTATCTATAATTTGGTATTTCCTTTAATGTTTTTGTGTTAACTAATGTGAAGATAACTATGTAATACAACATCCAGTTCTAATTCCCTACTATATTCTGTATAACTTTGTATTTTCTGTATTGTTTATGGCTTTTCTGGTTCACATGTCTCCATTCTTTTGTCTTTAAAATAAAATTTAAAAAAAAAAGAAAGAAATGGCTGTTTAAGCTTGGTGGGAGTGGGAGAAATCTGAGGCTTAATCATAGGAAATTTCACATGAAAGCCATTTAGCACACTCATCAAGCACTTACTTCCTAAAACTCTCTTCTTTATGCCAGGTACGAAGTGGCTTTAACACTCAGAGGCAAAGTATCTCTTACACCATAAAACACTGTTCTGGGTAAACATGAAGAAGTTTACTAGAGAGAGTGTAAACCTACCAGAAAGATTAGATAATGGCTTCTCAGCAGGTGCAGATTCAGAAATCTATGGCCATGGATGGAAAAATCTCTGTGTAACTTGATTAAACCACAACCATGAAGCCCTTTCTGAAAATTAGAAAGGAGGTGAGGAGGCAAGAGGATTGGATCTGTATGTGGGGTTTCACCCTTTCCTGGGATACCTCACATACCTAAGACCAGGATAAACACTGAGACATCTAAGAGCAGGATGACAAATAAATTTGTAAGTGAAAAGTACAGCTGGCACTGTTAAAATGATAAAAGAATAATGTGGCCTGGGGCATGCACTGAGAACTTGCAAGTTGTCAGAGCTGTGGAAGGTACAGAAGGCAGGGGAAGCAGCATGGAGGACTTGTAGGTGGCTGGATTTGGCAAGCATACACTACACATTGGTGCTCTGGTGGATGAGACAGGGAAATCCCAGGCTTTTGCTTTGCCTGAGTTTCCATGATCTTTTGGCAGACTTTGACAGCACATACCCAACTCCCTACCTCATCGCCATATAAACAGTCACAACCAGGGCCTCTCTTGAGGTGGAAATGCCATCATATGTGATCACAGGGATTTAATCTAATAAAATAGCTCTTCACAAGGCTTGCGCTCAGCTTTGATTAGTTCTTCTTAATTTCCTGAAAAATTTCTGGTGCGATGAGTGCAAAGGGAGACCTGTTCTGTGTTGAGAGGCAAGATTAGAGGCAGGAAGGGAAAGGAAAAGAATGCAAAGCTACCAGATTGCCAGAAGCTACTGCTGCTGTCCTGTTCATTTAAAAAATGTTCCCTTTATTAATGCATGTTCTAGCACCTGATGGTTATATTCACGGTTGGGTTGGTATGTGTACTTAACGTATTTTAGTTCTCTTCACATTCCCTTCTCCTCTGCTCTGCTCTCTCCTGCCTCCCTCTGTCTCTGGTCCCCTTCTTTGCAAAGTTCTTCCTGTTCCTTACTATCTATCTTTTGTTTTGCTCTTTATTTATTCTTTCAGTTTCTCAAATAAAAGAAGCTGTGCGATATTTATCAGCTTATCTGATTCGCTTCACCTAACATTCTGTCTCAGTATGCATCCATCTTCCTGCAAATGACTCAAATGCATCCTTCTTTATAGTAGCGTCCATTGTAAGCAAGCACTCCATGTTCTTTATCTGTCCATCTGTGGGTAGACATGTAGGCTGCTTCAAGATTTAGCTACCACGAGCTGTGCTGCTGTAAACATGGGTATTCATGTGTCACTGTAATATTTTCCATTTCTAATATGAATAATGGTAAACACTGAAGGCAAGTGAAGCTAAAATTAGTTCAAGAATGTACCCACATTTTAGGAAAACTGAAGTTCTTTTCTTGTGGCACTAAGGAAACAATGTCCTCCAGAAAAACTGTTCATCTAGTTGAGAACTCTGTTTTTGTTTGCTTTTTGCTTTGCTTTGTTTAGTTTTTCTGTCTTTCTTGTTTATTTACTTACTTTTTGTGTTCTGAGACAGGGTCTTGCTAAATTTCTAGATTTCCCAAGCTGGGCTCAAATTCGTGATGCCGCTACAGCAGCCTTCCAGTGAACTGGGATGACAAGCACGGGCCACTGCACTGGCTTAGAACGCCGGCGTGTACCAGGACACCAGCTTACCATTTCACTGCTATTGTTTCATTTTCCCGTTTTTTAGAAAACTGAAACATCTAAAAAGCAGTATTCTATGCTCATGAAACATAATCTAAATGGAAGAGAAAGGCACACAATGAAAACTAGGCTCCTCCCCACAAGTGTTCTCCAGGTTCTGTCCCCTATCCCCAAAGCACTCAAACACCTTTTTCTTAAAATCCAGGCTGAGAATATGGGGCTGGATGTCAAGGCCACACTGCCTCCTTCAGATTGCTCAGGCTACACAACCGGATAACGAAGACTCATTCCACAGCCTGAGGGGAGGCCAAGGGCTGTTTATGGAGGATGGCAGGTCAGAGATTTGATCCTACAAAAACATCCTATCAGGACCAGTCACATAATTTATGGAGCTCAATGTAAAATTAAAACAGTAGGACCTCTTGTTCCCAAAATTAAGAATTTCAGGGTGGCAACCACATCTCGACTAAGCACTAAATCAAGGCTGTATAGGTCCGCAGACCATGAAGCCAGCCAGGTATTATGGAAGTGTGGTTATCCCTGGTAAATCAACGATGGGACCGGTCTCACAGAGGCACTCTGACTTGGCAGGGTGTTAGGCCAGTGAAAATTGAAAGCTGTATTCAAAGCAGGTGTGCAGGACCCCAAAGATGTCTGTCTGCAGTCTTGACTGCTGAACCCCTCAACTCTTCTAGGACAGCTTCCTGGCTCCTGGGGTTGCAAATCACTATGCAGGGAAGTCCCTAAGGTACTCTTAGAAATAACGCGGCCTGGGAAACATTTAGGATGATCAGCACATTCTGATAATCCAAACCAAATTACAGTTCTTATCTTGGATTATGAAATACCATTCAGAGTGAAATTTCATAGATGAATCAAGTTTATTTATAATAAGTATGTCTAGTCAAAATAGGAGAACTACTTAACATTATAATTAAAACTGATACATATCTAGTTGAAAAACTATCCAGTCCCTAAAATACTTCCACAGGAGATGGCTACATACTTTGGCACAAAAATCCCCCTGTGCCTTCCAAAACGTTTAATTTTTTTTATTCTGAAGGGGAGCTTGTACTTTTCCCACAATATCATATCAAACAAGAGTGCAGAATTATGCATTCAGTAAGCCTCAGTACCCGGCAGCCCAGGCATCAAATGCACTTGTGTTGTAAGCTGAGCCTCAAGGAAACATTTATTTATTTAAAATATTTTTGCCTATACATTAGATAAACATCAATATTTCATTTCACTGTGTTTTAAGACAGCCCTGTAGAGAGAAGTCCTGCAGACTGTCTATGATCAGGCTTACATCTGTAGACAGATTTAATTAATTTTTTTCTTTGAAGTCAGATATCTATGGAGAATTTTACATTTGAACCTAGTTCACTTGGAAGTGGGGTGTAGAGACCAAGTACAGAAAACCTTACAGCCCTTTTTCAATAATAGCCTTTATGTTTCTCTAGAAATCTGGCCAAATGCTTGGCAACTCCTTGACGCCTCCCACCAGTGATAGACAGAAACTAATGAGGATTGTACTTCTAAGGAGACATTAGCAGGACAGATGCCAGAGGCTGAACAATAAAGTGATTACGATAGCAAAGACTGGGGTCATCTCTTGGATGCACCTAAAAGGCCTGCTGGTAGTCCCACTTTGGAAATCCACAAAGGAGGAGTTTTATAAGACATTGCTGATTACTTACAGAATAAAAATTTCTTCTTAGAAGCAATTTAAATCTTTTGGTATTTTGTTTCCAGACTTCTTTCTTTTTAATAATTGGCATCTTCTTTCAAACTTATTATGGGATGAAGATCCCTACTCCAAAAATCAAATGCTGTTTGAGCATCCATATGACACCACAAGTAGGAAATCCCACACCTGATCTCATGTCACAAGATGCAGTAAAAATGCAGGCATACTAAAACCAGTTCATAAATTTACCTCCATGCTATGTGTATAAGGTCAATATGAAACATGAATAAATTTCATTTGTAGACTTCAGTTCTATCCTTAAGATATCTTCCTAGGTAAATGCAAATACTCCCAAATCTGAAAAAAAGTCCAGTATCTGTAATGCTTTTGGTCCCAAGCATTCCCAGTAAGGCATATTAAATACATATCAGTGAGCATAAATTGAAACAGAGATTCTCAAACTAGGAGACCCAGGGAGATCAACAGCACCTGGGGATACACTGAAGCAGAAGCTCTTGAGATAGGACCCCAGCCATCTGCTTCAACAGGCTCTTGGTTTGGGAACCATTGAGTTGAAAGATAAGAGTTTGAGTTGTGTGTTCTCTGCAGTAGAAATGATGCTCTGGAGGGGTCTTAGTTCTGTGACAAGAGGAGCTCCGACCTGGCCTCAAAGTGAGAGGTTTTACTTTGGACAGTGAGGAAGGATGCAAATTCACATACCTTCTGTGGTTCTCCATATATTCTAAAAATGGGTGTGTTCAAAAACTAAATGTGACTTTTAAAAAGTCAAAGGCCATGGACTCTAGAGCAGGTATGCATAAAAAGCTTCAGTTTTCACCTCTCACTATGCATCAGAATCATCAGAAAATAGATGCCCTTTACCTCCTCATGTTCACATTTAGTTGACCTGGGTTGGGACTACAACTTTTTAAAGTTACTAGGTCATTCTAATGTGCTCTCAAGCTCAGTGACTACAAATCTATGATGTTCAGGCAGTATTATTAGCAAATATTGCCTCGTGCCATTTTTGGTAGATAGTTGAGACTTAATTCATTATCTTTTTCTTGCAATGGAGATACAAATTTTCATCTTATCTGTTTATGGATGTAAATGTTCCCTTTGCCTTCTGGATCCTAGTTTCTCTACCTGTCTACTAAGGATGTTGAGAGCTGATGCTCTGTGCTCTAGAACTGGCTCCATCTCCTCAGTAGTCCAGAGGCTTTAGGAGAGGGAGGCCTCCTGGAGGCTGGTGCTGGTGTTCTCAATGGACCAGAGAGCCTGGGGAGAGAAGGGCTTAGCCCTTGTCAGCTCCTGGCTCACTCGGAGTCCACAAGACACCAAATAAGGGGGTGAAGAGGGAACAATTTAAACATCCCAGGCTCCTTTCTCCAGCCAGATGTTTGGTACTAAGAATGCCATAGGAATGATGAATTGTTTGCTGAGACCTAGGGAGTTCACAGGCCGTGCTCTAGCTTGGGGGTCCCAATTATTAGTTCACGGTGGCCTTCATCTCACTCTGTAGCCCTAGCTGCCTTGAAACTCACAGTGATCCTCCTGCATCAGCCTCCTGAGTGCTGGAATGACAGGCATGTGCCACCACACCCAGCTCTGTGCCTTGTGTTCTATTGAAGCCTCCTTATCTGTAACAGATGGTCAACATATACAGTCTACGTATGATTAGATGGTAAATTATATTTGTTTTTGGTATTTTTGAGACAGGGTCTCACTATACAGTTCAGGGTGGTCTTGAGCTGACTTTGTAGCCCAGACTGGTCTCAAACTTGCAACAATCCTCCTGCCTCAACCTCCCAAGTGCTAGGATTACAGGTGTGTGCTACCATGCTTGGCTGGAAAATTCTATTTTAAAGAAAAAGGTGGATGAAAATAGCTGATAGTGTTGGTGATAATCACATAAGAAGCCCTAATTTCTGCTGAGGGCCCCTGTTATAGTTTAGATGTAAAATATACCCCAACAGTTGCGTGGGTTTGCAAGATGGCTGGATTACAGGGAGGCTCTTTTCAATGGTGAATTAAACCATGGTTCCATGTGCTGCTAAGAGCTGGGGTCTGGTTAACAGATGTGGGTGCCTAAGGGTGTGAGCTGGAAGGATTTATTCTTATCCTGGCTCCCCCCTTCTCTCTGCTTCTGGGGGCTGCCATTAGATGAGCACGTTTCCTCCCCATCCTCCCATCATGCACCATCGGCCTCACAGCCAGCAGATAGTGAATGCCTGAGCACTTGGAAATCATAAGCCAAAATGAACTTCTCCTTTTTACACTGCAGGTGTTGGATATTTTGTCCCCACGACAGGAAAGTAACTAATACAACAAGCCAGTACTAGGTAGGTTCATTTAATCATTGTAAGAAATCTAGAGGACCACTATCACTGCCACATCACACAGGGCAGGAAATTGGAAGTTACAGGACTTGAATAGCAGGTGATAGTGGGGATCTCAAACCAGATTTGTTTAACTTGGGGCTTTTGCCACTCTGCAACAGGACTTTCCATTTCTCTCTCTGCATTCCTATCCAACATTTCAATAGAATTGTATGTCTACAAATACTTGTTTTCAGACTCTGTGCTACCTTTGGGGTCATAAAGATGGATAAAGTATACTTCTACTGTCAGAGATTTCACAATCTTATAGAATGTACAACCACATAAGCTATCAAAGAAAAAATAAGAGCTCTGTGTGAAGCTGAGGCAGGAGTATCACAGTTTAGGCAACTTAATGACTTTGTGAGAACTTATCTTAAAAATATAATAAAACCAAACAAGATCAAATCAAATCAATAAAATAAAGAACTGGGATGTAGCTTAGTGTAAAACCCTAAGTTCAATTTCCAGTGCTGTACCCAGAAAGAAAGATAAGAACATATATACATATGCATTTTATGAACATTGATGCATCTTTTTACATATTTAATATTTTGTCAGTATGTACATTTACAGTTTTTCTAAAATTTCTTGATTTTAAGAATTTGTTAAATATTTAAAGAATGTATTTTATCAAGGAAAATCTGCATATTTAGATTATGAGTTTCATATTTCTTCATTTTACATATACTTGTAATTTTCAGGGAATTATTAAGCATAATAAACAACTTTACTGAACTCAGCGTTTGTAATTCTACATACCACAGATAAAAAGGACTGCTTAAAACAACTTTTGTAGGCAACACCCTAAAATAGTAAGCTGACAAGAGAATGTTATAGACATTGTCCACACACACACACACAAAGTTACATTAACCTGGTTAATTGTTACTTAATATCAACATTAGAAAAAACTTTATATCAAAATTGCTCTCCTATAACTCTTGCAGAATTACATAGGATACCATCAGATATTACTTCCTTTACCTGTCATCTTTCACCAAAAGCTCCTAAATGAGGATTATCTTTGAACACTGAACAGTTGTTTTTATCGGTCATAATATATTCATGAGTGATCCAGATTTCCAAGCCTACCTTCCACTTCATGTTCCCTTTCTCTGTGTCTGTTTACAATTTCTAAACACTTTTACAGTGCAATTAAGGAAGGCCTGCATTAACATCAAATATTTATAATGCTGTGATTCTGATTTAGATTTTAGCTTTGGAGTAAAACCCATGGTAAAAGTGCTTCTGTTGATCAGCTCTATAGGGCTTTGGCTACCCTCTCAGGAGCTGACAATACACCAAGACTCTGTGCCTCCTGTCTGTCTGCAGCTAAAATGACAGCAGTGGAACATTACAGTTTGACACCAGCGTTTTTCATGACTGGGACTTAGTGGAGCAAGAAAGGTGAAGGGTGGGATGGATCCTGGTCAAGAAAACATATCTGCGTGAATTTGCAGATCACCCTACCACAGCTACATAGTGCTCAACTCTCGCTCAGACACGAAAGATTGACCTGTTGATGAAAAATCAGGCAAGTTAAAGTTACTACAACTCAGTTCTGGTATTGCTGGCTAAAGGAGAAAGTTCTCTTTTGTTGCATTTACTGAAAGGATGATAATATCATTATAACCTTCTTACTGAGATATCTATTTGAAAATCCATGCCTTTTGGCTCTAAGTAGGAATATCTTAGATACTATGGATTGCCTGTCTGAAAACAAATTCACTGTGATGGTTTTGTGCACATCACTAAAACCAGTTTATTGGTCTAAAAACATTTTTTGAGACATGATTGCTTGTCTTTTTTTCCCTCCACTTTCCTTTGTGGGGTCTCCTTTCAGAAAAGGTTTTCTCAGAAAATGACACGAAGATCATCAGCATTTGGCTTCTAGACTATTTCTTTCCCTTCAAATCCAGTAGAAAATTCTCAACCCAAACTCTAGATTTGGGTCTCACTGAACAGCTTGCTTAGCCTAGTCATATTCTCAACCCTTATCCAATAGCAGAGGACAAGAATAACATGGCACTCTGCTTGACCAGGCCTGGGCCTCATGCACACCCCTAGGTATGGGAACGTTTTTAACTCTACTAGACACACAGGAACTAAACTTTGGAAGGTCTATTTCCTATTACCAGGGAAGGGAAAATGGATTCTGGGCAAACAAAGACCAAGGGTGAAGGAATTTGTCTTTGCAGAAACCCTGTGGAAACGCTTATCCTGGTATAGACATCAAGCTGTAAGATTATAGCTCACTGTTGTTAAAAGATAATTTTCAAAAAAAAAAAAAGGTAAAATCATGACTTTCATGCAGATATGTAGTGAACACATGTCAAAATTTTTTATTTCAGTCACTAAACAAAGTGAGGGAACAATGCAGAAGTCACAATCAGTTCAAAGGAAAAGCCAAAGAATAGCGATGATTTTAGGTTAGGAATACTGAAATAAACTTGAAACTGCCTCTTCCCAGTGAGTTTGTCTTTTCCTTTAAGGAATTATGTGTCTGCACAAAATACCATTTTGATGGCCACCAATTCTCTATACCTTACAGCTCAAAGGCAGTGAAGGTAGGAACAGAAAACCTGGAAGGCTGTCTTTAGATAATACAAAGTTTTCCACTAAACACTGATGGTCAACTTTTCTGCTTATTTCAAATTTCTTTATGTTTTCCCCTCAAAGATGACTCTTGATCACAAAGCAAAGCTGATCTCATTAACTCTGGCCTGATTATTTATGTAAGTACAATAACAGTCTTCATTTCCATAGAGGTTTCCCCCGTTTTCTTTGCTGGAGGATTTCATATGAAATACTTGATTCAATTGTTTAAAGCTGCTATTGTTTATTATCTCGATACTAGGAAGCCAAGCCCCAAAGCTCTACCAAATTTCACTTGCAGTACCTGTAAATTTTGGGAAATTGCTCTGCTCCACTTATGGCAAGGTTCTCAGCCTACAAGGAAGTAGCTTTCCTTAAGACTGGGACCATGTGAGCAGGGAAATAATGCCTTAAAACAATCAGTTTTCCTTGGAGATTTTTTGAGCATTGGGTTCATGAAATCAACTTTAGTTCCTTAGAAGTAGTCATGCTTGATTAAATGAATATTGTTCCCAACTATGAAATTCTAAGCAAGGTTTCAATTATTTCACTATAGAAGTATAAAAGATTCTTGTTGAACATATACAAAGAACAATATTGTGTCAAGGGTGACTGAGTCCTGCTTTTTGTGTAAAAAAGTTAAACCCATACTCAGATGGATGCCAAGGTAATGTAAAATAGTGAGAATTTGCTTCTCACTCATTAGAAGGGCCTGGAAGCTGTCTGAACAGTGATATCAGAAGCCTGAGCCAAGAGTCTACTCTGAAGTATCAGTGGTTTCAAGTGTTTGGGATGGTCCTTTTCTGAAGGTCTCTGAGATCGTCCATTTTTTACTCACATCCTGGAGCTGATGGCAGAGTTTTCAGCAAGCAGGAAGCAACAAAGTTAAAAAAAAAAAAAGGAAAAACGAAAACTATCTGTATACAGCTGTGACCTAAAAGGACTGTAGTTAATTTAACACTGATAATTTCCAAAAGGGAAAGGTTCAATAAGAGCTTGTAACAAGATGAAAATAACTGACATAGAAATTTGGTTGTTTCTGTGTCAAGTAAAATGAGATAATGAGATCATTACAAAATATTGTTTCTAACGACAATAATTCAGCCCATTTTTCAGTCAGTGAGTGTTACACTGGACTTGTAAAAATGCTATGCTGCTCAGCATTATGACAACACACTTGAGATAAATCAACTAGAAGGAGGAAAGATTTATTTTAGTTTACAGTTTCCAAAGTTTTTGCCCATGGCTGCTTGGCTCCTTTGCTTTTAGGCTTTGCTGTGGTTTCCCCGTAAATTGTGACAGAAGGGTGTGGAGCAGGAAACCACTCCTATCTTGGCAGGAAGGAAGGGGGCCGGGTCCTGAGGTCTCCTTCAGGACCACAATCCCAGTGACCTAACTCCTTGGCACTGGGCTCACCTCCTAAAGGTCCCACTATGTTCCAGTAGAACCAAAGACTGATGGCCAAACCGTTGGCAGACAATGAAGATCTAAAATATGGCAAATGGCTAAATAGGCAAATGGCTAAAAGGAAAAATCTTGAAGTATAATAAATAATAATCATGAGATATCTGCAGGGGAGTGAGAAAAAGTATAATAGACCCAGAATAAACCAAGTACACACTAAGAACACCCCAAGAATGTCATGTGAAGGGATTTTACAAGTAATGAGCACACCTAAGACGTGCATTTTTATAAAACTTCCTAAGTAAGAAGCCATCTCCAATAATAGCCATCTCCAATTTTTAAAAAGCTTGCCTAGAAAATACTAGATTTAAATTAAAGTGAGGTTATGACCATGCAAGAATTTTTTAATAATAAAGCAAGATTATCACTGCTAAAACTGCACTGTTACTTCCTAGAACTTGTAGGGTTGTAGTAAGCGTTAACAGTATGTGTTGTGTGAGAGTACAGACAAATCTCTAGGCACTTCCCACACAGTTAAGTTTCTGAAATAAGTCTACTTGTAAGATTTTACTTATACATATTTAATGTAGAGAAGGCTAAGCATCTCTTCATCCCTTCTGATTTGTTTATCCACCCTATGTGATTAATCATTAGGAACATTTCAAATAAACCTACTCATTTTTAGCACCTCCCATTTCATGAGATCAAAGAACAAATCTTTGGGAGTTTCCAGGAGACTTAACAGAATTATACATGCTAAAGATAATTCGAAGGCTTTACTTTTTATGCTTAGGATATGATTTTTGGAAAGAAATTAGTAAAAAAAATTAAAGGAGATTTGGACCTTTGTTTACATTAAGATCACTGATGGGTGAGACACTATGCTCAGTGATCCATTTAGTCAAAGAGACAATAAAATAGTAAAAAAAAACAGACATTAAAGAGATGACCGACAGAAATCTTGAGCTCTTTAATAAGTGAAGACTTTGTTTTCTTAAGTGAGCAAGTACTTAATAATAAAACCCCTCTGGTAAAATATAGATACTGTCCTTTCTAGATACATTGCACACAGAAATAATGACTCTGCTCCATAGATGAAGTCAGTAACATGCTCATCAAAATCATGCAAATCAATGCTAATATTTAAGCACAGTTTTCCAACTCAGATATTGTAAACCGAGGTAAATATAATTCCCTTTCCAAGCTTTAATTTTCACTACGCTTTTTCTGTTTGGGGCTCAAACTGACATTTAAAGATAGATCTCAGAGAAACAGTGAGGTCAGTGTTAATTTCATAATAATATTAAAGTGTTCTCAGCATGCAATATTTTCATCTTTGCTCTCTTCAAGTGCATCAGTAAGCAGCTATTCCAAGATGTCATGAGCTTCAACATATAGTGTTATAAATACCAATTGCTATAATCTAAAACAAATCCCATAAGTTTTAAGAGACTAAAGTGTCAAAGACAGAAACAGACGAAACTGTGTACCATGACTCAAAGACAAAACAGAATCTTTTAAAATCATTAAAAATCAGAAACATGGGCCAGGGATTTAGCTCAGTGGCACAGTGCCTGACTGGCAAGTATACGGTCCTGAGTTCAATTCCTGGTACACACACACACACACACACACACACACAACCCAGAAACATGTTGCATTAGTCCATTTGCCATTGCTATAACAAGATACCCAAGACTAGGTATATTATTAAGGAATTAGTTTTATTTAATTCCAAGATTAGAGGTCCAAAGCCTGGTTCCAGCATCTGCTTAGCTCTGGTGAGGACAATGTGTGGATGACAGCATTGTGAACATGTGTGAGGGAGGAGAAGCACATGGGGAGACAGGATGCAAAAAGATCCAGGGCCCCAGGCTTGCTCTTCTTATAACAGCTTACTCCCTCCAGAAGCAACAAGGTCTGGACAGAGCCACATTAATCTCTTTCAAGGATGATACCCCCAATAAGCCTTAGCTTGTGTTTGCCCCCTTACCTCCCATTACCTAGTCTAGACATACCTGAAAAGCTTTTTCTTCTGTATAACTATAATTACATGTCTTTGACCAGCATCTCACTATTCCTCCTTAATTACCCAAGCTTGGTAGAATTCCACAGATCAGTGCAGCATTTGTCCTTCCATGCCTAGCTATACTGAGGGCATGCGTTCTAGTGCATGTGTCTCTGGAGGACATGTTCAAATCATGTCCCAACCATAGACTTTGTGCAGTTATATTTCGTTGTTACTTCTGCTCTTAATAGAATCTCAAATACTTATATTAATTAAGACAAATCAAAGTGACTAACTTACTTTTCAGGGGGAAAAACTGAAGGTGAATAATTAAAAACTGTCATCCACTGATATCCAACAGCCATGAATACCCCTTACATGACTTCCCTGAGTGGCAAACAGAAGCTTATTTATTAACCTAGCCCAAATATACAGCATCTCTGAGACACATACAAATAAAAGCATATTGGAAGGCAAACCATAAAAACTTGAAATTATGCTTAGTAAATGATGTTTTTATAACATCTTTATTGAGTTATAAATCATGTAATATATCATATAGTTCACTCACTCATTCATTACCCAATGAGTTTTAGTATGTTCACAATTATCCATCTATCACCACAATCAATTTTAGAACAGTTTCATCAAATATCAGGGAAATTCCATAACCACTAGTAGTCAATTCCCATTTATCTTTCCCCCACTCTATCTCCCCTCTCCACGTTCTGTCTCTCTACATTTACCTGGTCCCTGGTCTAGACACACCTTTAAAAGCTGGTTATTCTATGTAATTATAATTATACATCTTTGACCAGCTTCTCTCCATCCCTCTCTAACTATCTAAGCCTCTGTTGACTATCAGATTGATTTTAAAACTTCACAGATCAATAAATGTATGCAGTTCTTGTCCTTCTGTGCCTAACTTACTGATTTTGCTAAGCATAATCTTCTCTTGGTTCATCCATGTTCTTGAAAATGACAAGATTTTGTTCATTTTCACAGCTGAGGAGTATTCCACTGTGCATTTTATACACATATATGTGGATGCATATATAGGTGCAATTAGTTATATATCACATTTTTAGTCACTTTTCTGTTGATAGACATTTAGGTTACTTCCATTTTTATTATGAGATGGCTAATTTGGACAGTTGCTGTAATAAATACAGGAGTACAGATGGGGTTTGACTTATTAATTTCATTTCTTTTGGCTATATTGTATGACCAGTAGCAGATTACTGGGTCATAATATTATTTTTAATATGTTGTAGAGCCTTCATAGAGCTTTCTATAAGGTTTAGTGACTGTAGTAATTTACACCCCACCATTAGTGTAAATGTGTTCCCTTTTCTCCATATCCTTGCTGATACTTGCTTGTCTTTTTTGACAGTAGCCATCCTAACAATTGTGCTCAATAAGACCATGCATAATTTGCTAAAGAAAGTTTGCCACCAGTCATCCATTACTGTGTAACAACACACCAAATGTAGCTTAAACAAAAGCATTTCCTAACCTCATAAAGGTATGTGTGGGCTCGGAGTTTCTTTTGGTTTGATGTAGACTCAGTAGACTTCAACTGGAATTGCTCACAAGCACAACCACAGCTTTTAGTCTCTAAATATGCACCTGAAACGTGATTGTGAAGTACAGATTTTCTATTTTCAATTGCCAGGGTTCTGCTTGGACTGCAGTCACTAAGAAGACCACTTGAGCAATTGCTGGTTTAGATGACCTCCTGTGGGATGTTGCTCCTACACCTGGTCTCTTGGCATCTTCAACAGGTGAATCTGGGCTCGTTCAGATCCTATAGGTGGCAAGCTATGAAAAGTACCAGGAATAGAAGCGGCCAAGCCCTCTTAAAGCAAGGTTCTTTCTGTTGCATCCTGGTTTTCAAAGCAAGGAAAAAGATTATTTCATATCCAAGAAAAGAAGGAACAGATTCCACCTCTTAATGTGAAAAACACACTGACAGGATATGGATATAGGAGGAAGTGCATTGATTGATCCAATTAATTTACCACAGACCCTTAAATTGTGAGAGTTCCTGTTCTAGGCAGGAGGGAAACATCATAAATACCTGTCTCACAAGGTAGACTTTGGTAGATGCTGCCCTACAGAGGCACATTATCAGCATCTAATGACAGACCAGGAAATGGTCGAGTTGAGAGTATCTGGGAAAGCTTCGGAGATGTGAGATTGGAGACAAGTTAGGAAGGAAGGGAGGAAAGCTTCCTTCAAGGTCAATGAGAGGAGAGTTGGAGTTGACTGAGGGAAGGCCAGAGGCTCAGTAATTGAAATAGGGAAACCAATTCACACTGACATTTTCTGTGCATATTTACAGATAAAAGTCACAGTAGCACTCAGAGAAATAGTGTAGGATCACTAAGAAAATACATCTGATTTCAAACCTTAGGTTTTCCAGTGAAAGATAGAATAAATTCAAGCCAATCTCTTCTCTTTTTGAATTTCCTTTCTTCATTATAAAATCTCTACCCAATTTGACTGTTATATGTTTAAAAAGAAAGAATAAATTAAAGAAAAACTTAGGGAGAATTTTGTAGGATTAAATAAAATTGAAAGTCAAAAGATTAGGATGCAATGTATTTAATGAGCAAGGAGGTAATAGTAATATAAGTTCTATAAATTAGTAAGAAAATAAGAAACAACTGAATATAAATATAAATAATATGAATAATTCTATGAAAAAGTATGAGCAACTAATAAAATTATAGATATTCTAGTACTCATTATTAGTTTACAAAACATAAACAATGTAATAATTAAACACTGTTTTAAAAAAATTGAGAAAAACTTGAAGATTGACATTATTTGCAGCTGAAAGAATGGGAAAGAATAGTCTCCTTGGAGGGCTATTTATCAGCCTGTGTCAAAAATTTAAATTATAAGCACTTTGATAAAAAGCATTCTATCTCAGTAAAACGCTTCTATTAACTCTCTGACACATATACACATAAGCACACATATTACATATATATGCATATGTGTATATATGTATGTAGGTACATCATATGTGTACATTCATCCACAGAATATGAATTCAACATTATTTATATGGAAAATCTGAAAATATGCTAAATGTCTCTAAGGAAGCCAAAAATATATACATTGACATAAGGGATGGCTATAATATGCTCTTTAAGATAAGAAAATGTAAATTGTGAATATATATATATATATATATATATATATATATCCTCTCATGTCCTACAATATTACAAATACGCTATGTAAAAATGTCATAATGTTTAAATGAAGGACATGAAAGTGCTACATAAACTATAGAATACTATAAGTATTATTAAAATAAGACATCGGAACTCAGTTATGAATACTGTTAAAAGCATATTAATTTATTTCAAAGCTTTCTAGCTTCTACTTAAGACCTACATTTGATATTCCTAGAAATGATGCAGCTGTGTAAGAAAAGTCTTGGCAAATGATTTTGGGTGCATCAGAAATGCAAACACGGTGGCCCTTGCTAGTCTTAACTAATGTTTCCTTAAAGCCAATGCTCAATCTGCAGAGAAGATGTTTTGCTGCTCTCTCTGAGCTGTTCTTCCCTGAACAAACAGTTAAACTGGGTAACAAACTAATAAAAAATAATTTGGAATCTGGGGCATGATGATGGCCATGAGAGACGCTGACGATCATTTCATGTGATCAGAGAAAAACCTAAAATAGAGCGCTCTTCAATTACCATAATTCCCACTGTCATTGCAATTTCTGTACATAAAAGCATTTGGTCTGAGGCACAACAAATTTATCTGTAAATTATTACAATAAAGGCTGGGGAAAGGACTTCTCTTTAAAACAACAAACAGAATCAGTCATTTGTGGGGATGTCTTCACCCTACTCGACACATAAATGTGACCAAATGAGTACTCCATTATTGTACAAAGTTCTGGTGACTGTCACCCAACCCCACCCCGCCCTTCTCCCAAGTTTAATTAAACCAGTATCACACTGAGACTGGAAGGAAAATACAATGATACAACAATAAACAAACATTAATCATGATCATTACATACATTTTATTACATGAAATAAATAATACTGTGGCGCTTTCACCAGCCGATAAAGCTCTTCCTCTTGGATAACATCCTAAGGCAATTGAGGGGTAAAATAATACTAATAATGATAATAATAATTAGTATGAAAAGAAAAAAAGACCTCATCACCACATAAAGCAGAAATGTATTCTCCTTTACTTATATTAATCTCATATTTGCTCATTTCTTCTCTTTGGGGTTTCTTCTCACTGAGATAAATGAAAAGTAAATTTCTTATTTGTAGTCTCAGTTTGGCGTACATAATTCAACTCTAATTGCCCCTGAGCAAGGAGATACGTGGAAGATTCTGTCAATATTCAATCCACACAAGTGGAATTCCATCAGGGAATGGGGGAGGGAGGTTCTGAGCCCTGTGGCTGTAGAGGAGGCAAAATGAGAGGAAGAGGGAAAGGCACTCAGCAAGACTCAAGATGATGGTTTTGTCCTTCCTTAAGTAGGCCAGGCCCCGGTCTACCTCTGTTTATGTCATTTTCTGAACAGAATCGAAGATCTCGCTGGCTGGTGTCTGAATCAGGAATGAGCCACCTTGGGGGATTCTCCTTTGTTTTTTCTTCCAGAGGGCTTCCTGACATTCTTTAGTATAAAAACCATGTTGGGAATCACCACTAAACGTATAACACGGCTGTCCAGCACCATTGTCCCATCTGTATATGGGAATGACAAGAAAGAGATGCCCATTTAAGGGCCACTTCACCGGTCAGACATACGTCTCACTCTGTGATCTCACTCATTGTCCAGTCCTGAGGTGGTTTTGTTGTGTGCTGTGAGGACACTATCTTAGGGTGTCTCTTTGAATGAACAAAAAGGCTCAACTTGCCTCAGCAGGAAACAGATACCTACTTAGAAACAGATACATGCTTAGAAGGTAGATCTTTGTCCTCTTTTGGGGTCTCCTGGACATGTAATTGTTCAGAAAGATGCTGGAAAATGCTACTTGGGTCTTTTCTGGGAATTTCAGTGGAGGAAACTTCCTCTGTCTCCATTTTGAAGGGGGGAAAAACAGATGATTATGTGAAGACCAATTTTCCCAGACTGTTCTACAACCTAATTTCTTTTCCTGCCTCAAAAAACTAGAATTATAATGGCTGACAATTCAAGAGACCCCTACTTCTTGGTTTAAAATGGTGGCTGTCAAGAGTGGGCATGGGTGGATTCTCCACTAGAACTGGAACTGTGGCCCCTTGTATGGTCTCCTTGGAACTCACTCGGGTTGGCTCTCAACCCAGTTAGGAAACAAGAGAAGCCGCATAATACAAGGCTGTCCTTTGTCAAGCCAAGGTATCCTCTCCTTCTTGTGCTGTCTTCACAGAGGGGTGAGGATGCTTGTGCGCCATTGCTGCTGCTGGCTGCCTGGCATTTGATACCCAGTGACAGAAGATAGTATGTGTGACCATAGTTTCCTTTTCCTGGCACCTCATGCGTCTGTTCCTTTCTTCTGGAGATTAATTAGGATGTGGCAGGTTATAAAAAGGCATTAGGGTTCTTGTCGCTCCCACATACAGATACTTTTGGACAAAACACAGGAGAAGAAATAGGTGAGTGGACATACTCTGAAGCTGCCTCCCTAGCAAAGTCCCTCAGGGAACGTCCCTTGCCCTCTGCCAATGAATTTCTAGGGCTGCCTCTATCATAAATAGTCTGATTAAAATGTAAATTTAGCCAACCTATCAGCTTCCCATTAAGGAGACTCTTTAAAAATGCCGTTAATCAGCTGAAAGATATGTAGTGAAATACCACTCATCAATTGTAACTGCTTATGACAGTTAACAAAGCTTTATATTTGCCCCAAACATGTGCTGATCTATCCATTATGCCAAGGTTCACTCTCACGCTAATTGTACATTTTCTTCTCTAATGCATTTTTGCTGTTATCTCATAGGCTAATGAAAGCCAGGAAATCAATAAATATAAATTATACATGCAAAGAAGGACTGCTGTGAACATAAAGTTTCTAATTAATTGCACTTGATTAATTTATATCCTTTAATTATCTTGCTAAGCCACAAACAACATAAATATCTTTGCAATCTGGTTATTGCTATGTCAGTCATAAAAAAGCAGACACAGTAAATCTATGAAATCTAGCAAACTGCATCGCTGGAAAACATGGAATGGCATAACCCATAAATATCATCAAACCTACTCAAGACACTGATGAATAATTTCAGTGTGACAAATTAACACTAAATATGTTGTATGGTTATTTGACGAAGGTTATAGTGATGTTATAAGTTTAAATGGTGCATATGGAGTAAGGGAAAATGTGGATTTTTATCACCAGGCTTATAAAATCTGTTCAAGCTGGAGAGGAGTACTGTGTGTGGGTAAGGACCCACATGCAAATATCCCATGCACTTCTGAAAGCAGAAGTACTCTTTAGTGGCCAAGTTGAAAGGCAAATTGTTAAATGATTGTGTTTCTTAGTTTCCCTTTGATAAGCTTGATCAACAAAGAATAGTCTCCTCTCTTCTGGACAGGCAAAATACAAGGCATAATTGGAGAAATTTAAATCCAGGAACTGAACACCACATTGGGAAGAAAGCTGGATGGTACATGTTTCCATTGTCTTGAAGGGTGCAACTTTTCCATGGAAAGTGGTTTCTTTTTATCCGCCCCTTTTTAATTTTATCTGACTCTGCTAAGCCAGCCATCTGTCATTGATCTGAAATCTAATCCTCTCTGTCCACCAAGCTTACTCTTTGTCCAAGCCATAGCATATTACCAAGCATCTATATCTACAAACTTTCATAAATGTGTAAAAAGAAACTGTATCTGTCCGCAGCTACGCTCAGACAAAGACCATCTGTCAGCAACTGCAGCTATTCTTTTTTAAAAAAGCATCCAAAGGGGTTTGCCCTTTACCAAGTAAACCCACTTAACCCTTCCAATAAGATTAACTGTTATTTGTTTCCATTAAATAAAAATGACCATACTAATATACATTTAATAGTTCTGTAACAGTTGCAGAAAGATCAGCTCTCATGTGGATATCTTTCGTAGATAAAACATGCATGCATATAAATAAAGAAATTATGACAGCAATTAGATAACCTGTAAGGCAGCAGGGTCTTTTCTCTTCCTTCCTTCAGTCTGGGGCTCTGAACGAGAAGCCAACATAAAATATAGATGCCAGAAAGTATCAGACTCTCTCAGTCTTCAATTTTACAGTAAATAGCACTTCTAGATATAAAGTATGGCTGAATACACACAATTATTAAGATTCACAGGCCACCCTCTGACTCCTGTCCTCTTACCACTGTACATTCTTGTAGACAGTTTTATAGCTCTTAGGCTATACAGTTTAAAGTCTATATATGTGTGGTGTGCAAATAGACCCTCGCTGAACATCTCCATAATGATGGGAAATTCTTTGGTGGAGGGGAATAACTGCCATTTAGTGACACTAATGTGGAACTACAGTACATTTTGGGAGTTCTGTCTCCCATTTTCATCTTAAGGATTGCCCAAGTTGTTCGGTTTCACATCTCAGAAGCAAAATAAATAGTGCTTTGGCTTCCATGGAAAAGCACAGGCAAATTTTTCAAGCACTTTTATCTGTTCTTTAGATGTTTATAGACAGATTATTCCCGATAACTGCGACTTTAGTGTCACATACTCAGATGGAGAAGGCCAAGTGTTTTCTGCCAGGGAGCTGCAATGTACGGACTCAGTCTGCCCTCCCACGCCACGGCCCGCATCGGACCTCCGTGTGCACAGAACGCTCTGGTTATCCGCTGAGGCACCTGATGTCTGGGCAAACAGGAGCAGTGTTCTGTTGGTGACAGAGGTGGGAAGGGCAGGTTTGCGGGGTAAGCCTGGAGAGGGGCACAGCGAGGCCTCTGACCCTCTGGTCTGACATTACTCTATAGAGGATCAAGCCACATCTGTTTCTGGAAGCCGGGGGGGGGGGGGGGGGGGGGGGGGGGGGGGGGGGGGGGGCAGGGGGTGAGAAACTACCAGGTAGATAAAATGACTGTTTTCTTCCCTCTTCCGAGCTTCAAGGTTTTCTCCCTTAAAACATTTTATGAAGTCCCAACTACTCAGTTTCAAGGGAAAATCCAATTAAAAGATTCCCCAACCAAACAGATACACCTGGCATTTGGCAGGAGCCCATGTCTGCGCTTGCGTTTGCTTTGAGCTGTGACAGAACTCTCCATGGCTGTTCTGCTCTCTGCAAACGCTCTGGTGGGTTCTGAAAGACCACCCTCCCCGCAACCTGCTCATAGCTGGCCCATCAGCCCCAGAGCTACCCTTCTGTTGGGGACCTTGGCTTCAGGGCCCAGACTTCCAGTTTTATGCCCAGCAGGTAGCCGTGCTGCACAGCTCACAAGATGACTCAGGAGGCAGGAAGCGGCCTGACGCTGTGTTCCTGTGAGAATGTCGCCGTCACTAAGGAGACAGGTAAATCTCTCCCGTGCTGAAATCAGATTGGAGAGGAGGATCCACTCCCAATGCAACTTGCCTGCCTCAGGCTTCTTTCTCCAAGGTAATGAAAGTGCTGTGCAGGGAAAAGCAGACCCAGGACAGGCATGGTCTCTCGCGTGTTCCTCCGGCTGCTGGTTGGAAAAATCCCACTGTGTCCAGCAGGGAGGAAGTATGTGTGTCCCACTGCAGTTCCCCGGATGTGTCACTGTCGATTTAATGCACCTAGGTAGCAAGCTGACTCGCTAAGCTTGACTGCAATTACCTTATCTTTCCTATTTTTAGTGACAGGACCAGATTATTTTAAGTGCATTTTATAGAAAACCCTTCTTTACTGAAGTATAAAGACTGTAATAAAGACAATACAATGTTTTGAAACTGTTTTAAATCCTTCACTCAGCGTTGCTTCTACAGATTTAACATGTAGGGGTTCTAATCTTACTGCTACTAATTAGAGCTTTAGTGTAATTGTGCCAACAGGGCGCTTGGCATAATAATTACTATTGAGAGATTCTGGTGGCGTAGTAACGTGCCTACATAATGCAGATATGTCTAGGATTACAGTGCAGTCACCTTTGTATGTTGACTCAAGTTGGATTTTAACCAAGTAAGGGGTTATTTTGCCTTTATAATAATGCTTAAAAGGCATATACATATGTATGATTTAGGTATCCATTTTTCCTCTTTGAGTCTTTTGAATATTAATTAGCAGGAAACTCAGAAGGCAACAGGGACACATTTTGTTCCAAATCTCTCCCAATTTGGGGCGATTCGCTCTGTGAGTGGGACTGTCCATGCTTGTGTGGCAGAGTCTATGTACATGCAGTGAGCTATGGCACCCAGGCTTGGAGAGTCCCTCACGAGACACCGTGACTCATCCTCAGAGTCAGGAAATCAGGCCTCTCATTTGACTAGAAGCCAAATCTGACTAGAACATGCATCTCATTCATAGGAGAAACCTATAAAAACATTTTCTCACTAATGCTCTGACCCACTCATCTTTGGAAATGTCAGTCCATGTTGGAGAAATCTGTTTCTACCGCAGATGAAGTAGTTTCAGTGATGATGGCTCCAGAGGCCTATTGTTTACCACCAAGGGGAGGAGGGAAGAGACCTGCCCAGGTGTGGCATGCGGGAGGCGTGTGGAAGCCTGTGTACAGGGTGGCGTTGATGGCTGGAGTCTCCCTCCCACTGAGCCAGGTGACCTCAGAGCCTCCTGGATATTTACCAGGCAACCGGCAAGGCCTCAGGATCCGTTTCACTTTTAGTTGTTCCTGGGCAGTCAGCTTCAGGTAAGGCTCTGCCTGGCCTCTGATACGCTGCGCACTGCAGTGGGGAGAAACTCAACGTCCTCCTATTGGCACATTCTTTTCAGTGATGCGGGCATGCCGTGTCTGTGTGTGGGGGTCTTGGCATTTGTGGGTTTTATTTTTGGCTCAGGTGAAAGAGTGTCTACAAAACTGATTTCACAGAGCAATAAGTCACTGAAGAGGGTGTCGCTGGCTTCTTCAAGTGCTCTACAGAGGGTGTTTTTTAATGTAATAATACATCCGAAAGGGAGTATGTAATGGCCCCGAGCCTGAACTACAGCTCCCTTTAGCCTCACTGCCTTGTTTTTACTGCCCCTTAGTGCCTCGCTTTTAAAGTGACAGGAAACCAATTTCTGATTACAAATCAATGGGTTAGGATGTCACCTCTGGACAACGAATTTAGCTGTAAATCCAAGGAGTCACCCAGGATGCTAAGAAATTAGGGGTGAAGACATGAAGATAGTTGTTTTATTTGTACACTGAGCATAAATAATTCCACATACTCACATAGCACTTTCTCTCTCCATCTCTGGGGAAACCCAAGGTGGCTGCTGCCTGCCACTCCTCTCTCCTCACTGGCCCACTGGCCCACGGGCTGTGTTCACCACATCCATCAGATGTAGCTACATATTGTTCATCTTGCTGCGGGGACTGCAGGCTTTCCCTCAGCTGGTAAGCGAGTGGGATCTCTCTCCCTCTCTCTCTCTCTTTCCTTGGATCCATAGCACCTTCGCCACATCATGTTAACCAAAACTATCTGTGCTCCTGTCACGGAAGATACCTTTTGATGAGGCCCCTTTTTTCTTTAAGCTTTTAAGATAATCTTAGAGAAATCATCAAGCCATAAAAAGAAATCAATAAAAACAGAAAAGGTTCCCATCACCCTGAAAAAAATCCATAACTTTTGCATTTTAATAGAGACACTACAGGCCCAGACCCGTCATTTTCTTTCTGATGTGTTCCTTTGATTTCCCTGGTATCTCACTGGGCTCTTGACTTTCTTGAGAAAGGGATTATTGAATTGTGTGTCTCCCTCAGATGTACTTGATCACTCAAGTATCTGTACTTAAGAATGTTAGAGTCTGTTCAGCTGTTGTCTCTTCGGGAGCTCATCGGAGTCTTGTCATCTTAATATTAATTGGGTTTTGTGCAGGAGTCTCAAGTCCCACATTGAGTGGTTTTCAAGAGAGAAGATTATGCCCAAAGCCAGATACAAAGACAAACATATTTAGCACAACAATTATCATAATTGCAGCAACATTCTGTTACGAAATAAGCAAATCTGATTAAGAGCCCTTCTACATTATCAAATATTAATCTGGTGTCTTCAGTCTAACCTGGTTCAAACATAAGAGGCTTCTTATGCTTTTATGTATTAAGGGATTTCTAGAAGCTAAACATATAGAGTTTAACAATGTAAGGCAGCCAAACCAGGATAGTAAAAGTATCTTTGCTGAATATAATCCCCTTAAATTTAAAATAGATACAGATAGGATCATAAATCTCAAATCAAAATTAAAACATAGACTGCCAATGAGGTGTCTGTATATAATTCCAACCACATGGTTATTCCAAAACATATTGTGGAAAAGATTTATTAGTGATCCTTTTTGGTTAAAAATTTAGGTCAATGTCTTTATGGTTAATCATCACAATAAAATGTACAGTCATGTGAATCTCCTCAGGTGTTCTTGATACAAAAACCGATTGCATAGTGGAAGCAGCGATATTCTTACTAAGCCAGAGAGTTAATTTTATTTGTAATTTTCAGCTTCTTTTAGTTTAATTGCACAATTTCCTCAATTATTAAAGTTCATTCTGCATACTTAAGTTCATTAGCCATTGTCAAATGAGCAAATTACTTTGCAATTTTAATATTTGTTGGATAAAGCTGCACTAATAGACTCCTTCTCTAGATTTAGTTTTCGGTTGTTGCCACAGTACCCATTTGTAATTGTAATCAGCCATATCGGGAGCCAGGAGCTGCACTATGTTATCTGCCTTTTTTTATGAATATCTCTTTATGTTAGTGATTTTAACCACACAGGTTTTTTTGTTTGTTGTCTAAGGAGGGGGAAAACGGGGGAGTGAAGGAGGACTGAGGGTGGTGTTGAAGTTGTGCATAAATACATCTAAAATGGTGTATGAAATGGTGACATTTCTCACATGCACACGAGATTAGCATAAGCATGATATGGTCATAGACACATGCTATGAAGCTATAAAAACAATGTGGGCCTCTGATTCCTCAGTAAGTCAAATTTTCAATCAGATTCTATGCTATAGGATTTTTAAGTTATTATGATCAATACAGTATGATAGAACACCATATATGAACTAGATTGATATGTATATGTGTTTATAATATATGCATATGTATTTCATTTTTCCAAAGTGATACACTCCATGGTGTGTGTAACTTCTGGCATTACAGAAGCAATCTCTCTGTCTCTCCCCCTCTCTTTCACATGCATTACACACATACATGCATGCTCTACACTGAGCAGTTTAATGCACGTGTATGTGGACTATACTGAAATACAAACATGTGCCCTTGTAACAACCACATCACTTTCTCTTTCCCCCTGTGCAACTATGAGGCACCCCCACCCCATTATCTCCTCTGATTAATGATTATGCACTGCTTCTCCCCATAGAGGCCCAGTTTACCACCCCACCCAATCCTGTAGGGAAGGTGATTTCTGAAATTTATCACTACTGCTAATACGAAAACAAATGCACCCCAAACTACTGCTGTTGCGATGCTTGAACATGAGGACTCACTCCAACATGTCTAAGGGCAGCAATCTGGAGGGCAGAACCCCCGCCGGCAGAGCTTATCTCCTCAATAACGAGTCCTGCGTTTCTGCCTTATTAACTTGGATACAACAGCTCCCTGCCCTCTGTCACCAGGTGCACTAATAGACGATAGTAGCTCTGATTTGGAAAGCATACAGATTGAATGACTGAGGTAAGGGGAAGTGAAGTTAAGGTAAAGTGTGTCAAGACAATGCAGCCAGTCATTTGCGTATTAGTCTGACAAATGTTAAACAGGGAGCTTTTGGTTTTACATTTGCGCATACAAAACTGCTAAAATAAGCAAGCCCAGTTTCCTTGTGTGTGTGAGACCTCAACGATATGGGAATTCTTAAATGATGCTAGGAATAACTGACCATGTATGTTTAAAACTAGGGTAACTTTTTCTTCTACTGAAGTCTCACATTTCATTGCTTTTCCTAAGAAGGGTTTTCTTGTATTAATTGTGAGTGTGAGCCCATGTGCTTACTTCCCCCAGAGCGTTTCAACAGGTTTCTATCATCAATGCAGATTTGTTTTTATATTTTTTTGAACTCCTGTCCCACAGTTCAAGGAAAACCAATCAGATCCCTTCTGTAAGATTCAGAGTAGCCAAAGAAAGAAAAGCAAAGCAAATGATGGAAAGGAAAAAAGAAAGGGCCGTCCGACCACACGGATTTCCATCAGTCAGCCGCAGAGCTGTAACAATTTGTTTAGCAATATGATTTAACAAGAAGAATTAGCTTTGGGTACGTAGCTGCCGGTTTTGGAGAAGGCTGATGAGATGTGATTATCTCCATGCACAAATATCAGGGTGGTTAAAAGATAATTTGAAATGAGGTTAAAAATGAAACGACACTAAGCTTCTCTCACTTGTGTCAAAACAATCACATTTTTCCTTTTCTTTTCTTTCCCCCTTTTCACTTTGATGACATTTGCTCATATTGGAGGTGGAGACATTTCTCATTGCAAACTGTAATCCTTGGCTAATTTTAAATTTAATGTGGCTCTGCTTGAAAGACAGCTCTAAATTTTGATCCAAAATCAGCTTCTGGCATTACAGATAGAATTTGCAATGTTTGTAATATTTAATAAGGCTTAAACATTGCTGTTATTCGCAGAACTGAAGCTTCATTTCACTCCACTAACAATATTCATATATAAACAGCATATGATGACATAATAAATGACATCTGGATAGAAAAATGTCTTTGAACTTTAGTTTAAAATGAAAATAGGTGAAAAAAGGATCAAATGTCAAAAGCCATATGTCAGTAGATGGATATCTCTCTATACAATTTAATCACCTTAAATACAGTTATTATTTCAAATTACTAAGTTTTAAAGCTTTAGTATATTTCTTTTTTTTGAAACAGTGTATTTCGGGTCTAGATACATGTATTCATCATCTAAGAAAAACAAACCCATACAGCTATACTTCTTGATTCACAAAATAAAACAGCAAAATAGGCTAAGAAAGTTAAATGTTTTCTCTACCTATGTAAAGAGAGGAAGCTATTTTGGTCACTTGCTGAAAACGTTTTAAAAGTCTAAACTATGATTTCAAATCTTATTCTTTTGTGTAAGAGATGCTTGGGTCATTCTGCCAGCTTCAAAAGTAACCAACATTTCAGGAAAAAGAAGCCCCAAGTTACACTGCACACTGAGAACAGACAGCTGTATACGCAGCAGGGCTGTCACACACAGCCCAATTTAAGCAATAAAGCGCCTGGAAATTCATAGCAGCTACATTCACCTCCCTGCCTAAAGACTCCTCAGTGCTCCAACCCACTTTTGCTTTAGCAATCGTTCATGCATCAGTTCTGCAGCGACTACCGCCTGCCCCGGTCCCCCTTGCTCCGCCATCTCCTCCCAGCCTGCAGCGTGAGATGTTTACACTGATAGGAGGAGATGACAATTAGTCATATTTATCTGTGCTGGGTCCATTTAATCCCCCAGTGTTTTTACTGATGTCAAATCCATTACCCCAAACAAAGCTGCATACATCTTGCTGGAGATGCACACAGCCTTGCCTTGTTTACTTTGAGGAGACAGATTTTATGGCAACATTAAATACATACTGAGCCCTAACTAATGGAG
The DNA here is from genome assembly GCA_004027595.1 of Dinomys branickii. NCBI lineage: Eukaryota > Metazoa > Chordata > Mammalia > Rodentia > Dinomyidae > Dinomys > Dinomys branickii. Next base: position 35,858 of record PVLD010014190.1, read on the forward strand.
CCACTTGGCCTGGCGCAGCCGTCTCACCGACAGTCCCTGTCAATCTCAAGCTACTGTTGCTTGACTTGGTTCTGAAAACCCAGGACTCTCGGTGTCCCACCCGCATGTCCCGCCCGCTTCCTAAATTTCCTTCACAGTTACACGTTTATGATCCTTGTGCCTAAAGGTTTCCAGCAATCCCATAATCCTACCCCCCAAGCTCCCAGCAGTCAGTGACCCTTTTCCGAGAGCGCCTTGCGTTTCTTCCTGCCCACTGCCTGGCTTTCTTTTTTAGCTTGGTTCAAAGAAACCTCTCTCTACTTCTGTTTATTTAGAAAGAAAGACCTGAGGTGCTCTGTTTACTTACATGTCTCAGCACTTCTTTGTCTTCTAAACCATGCTAGCCCTTCGTAGGGAGGTTTTACGAGTCATTGTATCAGAAAATGCAGACTTTTGCTAGCTGACATAAACTGTTAGGATCAGGGGAAGTGTGCTTGGAAACTCCTGATTTCACCAGAAAAAGCTCTACGCGGCATATGTTAACATCTAGGCCTGAACACGCAGCCAGTAAGAGTGGCGCAGACTAAAGGAAATCACTACTTAATTCCACAAACATTTGTTTCAGTCCAGGAATGGCACTAGAAACTTTGGGCAGTCAGTCGGGCTTCCCAGCGCTGGCCAGGCACACGGAAGGTCCATAACGCGCGCCACAGCGCCATCTGCTGGCCACCGTGCCCGGCTGTCCCAGCAGCCAGAAAGATGGCTTGGAAACGCGCGCGTGTGGTTTCTGCACCGAGCTCCCAGGGTTTCCACTGCTGGGGAGTTTTAACTTTGCCACACAGAAGAGGGAGATTGTGCCACAGAGAAAAAAACAGTGGAAGAGGGAAACCTCTTCCAGAGATCTGTTTCAAGCAGAGGAAGACGAATTCTTCTGAACAGCCTCCAAACATCTTGGCAAGGGCAGAGGTTTTCAGCAGGAAAGGTGAAGTTGAGTTTATTTGCATTTAAAGCAAAGAGTTGTTTCTCTTCTTTTCTTTCTGCCTGTGAGACACGGCCTGGACACCACGTTGTGTTCACACTCTGCTCCGCTCTTCCTGGAGCAGAGGAGGTGCAGGTGAGGCAGAACTCATAGAACTTTCCCTGTGTCCAGGTTCATTCATTTCCTGGTGGCACCAGGCTGTTGGTGGTGGCAGGATCCAGAAGAGCTTTAGGAGACATTGGGGCTCTGCATGCCCATCCATTCCAGGAATCAGGCCCCTGTCAAGGGCAGACTCAAAGACTGTGGAAATGCAATCAGCACACTTACGCACACTTTCTTGCCGCCTTGAATGGGGTCCCAGACTCGGGAACTCATCTCTGATAAATTGCAAAAGACCGAAACTAAATGGGCCAAACAGGCAGTCATTATTCTTCAGGGAGGAACCTCACCAACACAGCATAAAGCCTTTTCTGCAATTTGTTTGTAAGGCCGGGTTGGAAATCCTAGGATTTTTATCCCACTTCCAGCTCCCGCGCCTCATGCTGACTGTGTTTCCCATGCTGTAGCTGACTCTGGCACGGCCCTCCTAGCCCCTCTCTGGCTGTATCATGCACCCCAGTTGACCCTATGCACACACAGCTTGGTGGGTGTGCTGGCTCCACATCACTTAGGGGAGAGGCGTGGCCAAATCCATCCCTAGCTTCCACTTAGGGACCGTTTGATTAGACACCTGTCGTGAGGATTCTCTAGTCCTGGGTGCGCTACTGGAAGAGTGGCTTGGCTCAACTGTAGTTACTTCTGCATATGAGGATCCAGAGAGGGGCTCTCCACACCCAGGTTTCTCTTGGGCACTACACCAGCGCGCAGTACTGTCTGCCACTGAGACGGTGGACCCACCTGGCTCCCAAGGAGATCTGATTATGGAGTGGGCATAAGGATAGTCCTGTGGTGTTTTAGAAATCTGGAGCTGAAAGAAAGATAGTTACCTCCATCCCTCAGAGACTGCCTCTCAGACTATTTTTTCTAAAACAGTATTCCTATGCCTCTGAGAGCTGTCCTCAGCAGACAGAAAGGGTCTGCTGCTGGGTGTTTGCAGACATCAGTCTCGCCCCTCCTCTGCTCCTCCCTTCCCTTCCCTTCCCTTCCCTTCCCTTCCCTTCCCTTCCCTTCCCTTCCCTCCCTCCTCTCCTCTCTTCTCTTCCTTCTGTGTATACATTTAGAAAAAAATACAAATCAGATATTCATTACACAATTTAAATTTTTAAGGGCTGATGTACTTTAGAAACTAATGTTACCAGACAAAGTATAGGATATCCAGGTAAATAATGAGTACAGTCTTTTAAAGACATATCTTCCCTTTTCTTCTTTTCTTTCTCTCTCACTCTTCCTCTTTCTTTCACTTCTAAATCCTGCACCCACTTAGAAACCCTGCACTGCAAGTCTTTAGACAGGAAACTAACATTGACAAAGACAAAGTGATTCGCCCTGCTCTACAGCTGCTTGGAAGTAGAACCAGGGCCTAAAACAAGGTCTAGAAATTCCGTTTGGGTTCTCTTGATCAATCACATTGCTTTTTCTTTCCCCAGGATAGTCAACTGGGGCAGAGATATCAGGTAATAAAACTAGCCCCTCCTAGAATCATTTCACAGGGACAATGTGTGCTTCAGAGAACCATAAAGTCAAATGCCACTCGCTTGGAAATGCCACTAGTTTATCATTTGTGAGCTTTCCTGCGAAAGTGAATCTTAACCTAGCAGCCCTTTCCTTGCTAGCGTCCAACCTTTTCCTTTTCTGTAACTGCTGTTCCCGATTGTTTTAAAGAGTTTGTCCTCCCAAGTGTTTCTGAACACTTAAGTACCCTCATGCTAGGCCAATACTATACCAAATATTCCTCTTTTTGTATTAACAACAAATCTTCCATTGCCATTTCAACAGAGAGAGTACTATTGATCAGGATTAAAAGATAAATAGACCATCTTCAAATATCCTAATAGGTAGCACCCGATGGACCTGCCTTAGCTTGTACTTTGATGGTGCAAGATGGGTAGAAAACATGTTACTGTTTATCATGGCAAAGCCCAGAGGGGGAAACAATGCATTACACTTTGCTTGCTTAGAACCCTTGTCACCTCTAAGGCTTGCTTTCCTTATTTTTAAAAAAAGGTTTCTTACACTTCCTCAGGCCTGTGTTGGATATGGAATACTCAGTTTCTAAAAGTCAGGTGTTTATTTCGCTGGTGTCATTGATTTTGTAAGTTCGTACTGTGATGTATTAGCAAGAGTTGCATGTATGTCTTTTGTGAGACACAACGGTACCCAGCACAGTGCCACAACAGCCTGGGCTTCTCGAAGGTAATTAGCCACCCAAAGAGCACACCGAGGGTGGAGAGAAAATGGTCTTAATAAAGCTAGTTGGAAAGCAGAGGAAGCTCAGCTCTAAGTGCTCAAATGCAACCAGGTAATGCCAAGTGGCAAAGGGTTTTCAGGTGAGGCAACAGCCACGTCTCCACAGTGTTCCTCCTCGGCATTATCTCCCGGTCTCCAAGCTGAGGGACTCCCCTCTCCTGCAGGGGCTCATAATGGTCAGGAGAGACAAGAAGTCACAAACTGAATGACTGGGACCTGTTAGAATCAAATCTGAAGAGCTCATCTCTAGGAGCACTGACAGGCTCAGCCCTGTGCACTCAAGGAGGGCAGCACGGGTGGGAAAACAGCCTGGCCAAAGTGGGTTAAGTCTGCTCTGTCTGAGAATTCTCTCATTTAACCACTGACCATGAAGGAAGAGTAAATGAGGGAGAAGGGAGAAAGGTTTTCCCTCTTTCTCCCTGCCCTTCTTTTCCTCTTTCTACCATTTTTGCCTCACCTCGCTCCTGCAGAGAAGCCCTGAAGTAAGGGACAGGATGTGGAGGTAGAGGGACAGGTCACTTTCCCATGGGCCCTGAAGCCATGGGTGCCTTCTGTATCTGCTCAGTCTGGGGTTCACTGGAGAGTCCAGATTCCTTTTCACAGTAAAGCAGGTCTGGGGCTCCCACAAATGGACAGATATATTCTTCTGAAAATATAAAACCTGCAAATACTTGAATAGGTCCTTTTCTCAATGACTTCCTGAATGGGGCCTGTTCAAGGGCCTTGCTCTGGAGTGTTTATTCCACAGAAGTGTCTTCCTAGCTTCTCTGGAGCACACCAGGGGCTTCCCCGTGCAAGTACAGCTCCAGTTTTGCAAGCTCCATTTCTAGGATGGGGACTACACTCTCAGGACTCTATTAGCCAAGCCTAGACTTACCTCCAAAGACAGGCAGGGTCTGGTGGGAAGGTGGGACCTATTTAATGACTAAGAAATTAAATGCGCCCTTAAGAAGAAAGGGGTGACTTCATGCAGTGATCAGGCAGACATTTAGGTTTGGGTCTCATTTTTGGAGATTAGAGAACTTCACATTTGCTATTAACAGCTACAACCATTTACAAGGGCTCACTGTGTGCTAAGGCCTTCGCATTCACTCCTCCTTGGAAGGTGCTATTGTCCTCCTGATACAGAACAGTGAACTGAGGTCTCTTGAGGTTTAGAAACTTGGATGACATCACCTTGCTTTTAGCTAGTAGACACAGGACTAGAACAGGTGCAGCAAGTTCTGGGTAGATAACTTCAGTCGATCACCTACTATGTGCCAGACATGTGAATACTTTCTTGCACTCCCCATCCCCCATTTGGTATTGGAGATCAAACTTAGAACCTTGTACACATAAGGAAATCTTTTACCATGGAGCTACACCCTCACTTTCTGAACACTAATTCTGTATTGCCCCCAATGGCTTTGTGAGCCAGTTTGTGCTGTGAAGTCCATTGTATGTGTGAGGGCTGTGAGTGAGCAAAGGGCTTCTGACTTTAGCCACTGGTTCACATGGCCTCTCTGGATTCATGGATTCTGTGGTCTCTCTTCAGACCAATTTGCAGTCAAATCTCTCGAACAAAACAAAAGGTAAAATGAGGGGAAAACAACCAGAAACAAAAAGCAAAGCCCTTGCTTTCTTCCTCCCACCTCCGCATTGGACAGCTGTGCGCCTTCCTTAAATCCCCTTGAGTTTCCCCTCTTCCCTTCCTCGCAGGGAAAACTCACACTAGGCAGCCACATGCGTCCCTAAGTTACTTGTGTTCCTTTTGTTCACTGTGGCTTCAGATAACAGGAAACTGGTTGTTTAAACAATCGCCCAATCTCTCTCCCTACACACACACACACACACACACACACACACAACCTACCTTTCTTTGATGGGAAAATCTTAGAAATGCAATTTCTGGAACTTTCAGCTAAGTACCAGCAAAGCAGTTTGGGATGGAGACCCTCTGCGGCCACTAGCTCCTCTCACATTGGGTCTCAGCCTCAGGCCTTAACCTCCAGCCTGTCCAGCCAGGTTGCAGCCCTCAGGCAGCAGGCAGGTTTATTTCCCTTGGTAAACCTACTCTGATGAAGGTAAACACTGCATAATACTCCACCTGTGGGTGTAGTAATTAAGGTGCATGAGAAGCACAATGGGCACAGTGACAGGCAGAGAGAAAATTATTGACCTCCTACAGATTTTTTAAGTCAGCACATTTACTACCGTGAAAATCACCAAGTCATTAGCAAAGAGTTTTTAAAATTTTTTTTAAATGAAAGAAGTCTGCTCACATTACAGCTATTTGTTTTCTAGCCTCCCTGACCTCATTCTTTCCTTACTGAAGGTGCCATTCCTTCCACACACCCTCCGGGAGTCTGCAGCCTGAGATGTGAGTGTCAGCAGGGAGTGAAAAGTTTCCACCCCAGACTGGGCAAAAAATGGCCCCTACGGAAGACGCAACCAAAGTAAACTTCCAGGTCAAGGCCACCAAGCACTCTGCTTTGTCTTTACAGAGCCAGGGTAAATAGCTGTGGTCTTGCAAGGCTCCCATGTTGCCGGAGGGTTCACATCTTGATACAAAATTCATCTCTAAGGATTTGTATACCTCATCCTGATGGGTAATTCTACTCCCTGGAGACTCCCAGCAGCAGTCAGTGGGCCTTGCTTTTTGTGCTTGACTGCCAGGTTCCAGTGGCCAGGTCTCCCATTCTCCCCAGGCCCTGTGGCTGCGGTGCTGCCTGACCATCACTGCCAGGGATGCCTGCTCCACCAGAGAGTTGGAAGCATTGCTGGGGATGAGTTTGAGAAACAGAGGAGCAGCTCTGTAACAGTTAGCAATTGGTTAACAACAATTTGGGTAACAATTTGGTTAACAATTATTAACCAAAAGCTCCCTGCACACAAGGCAGAAGTCTCTATTTTCCTATTTGGCAGAAGGCAGGCAGGGCCATGAGGAAGTATGTGGACTTTAACTCACCTCTGTCTGTGTTCTTCTTCCTCCACCACTCTTGTATCGATCTCCTTTGTGCCATGGTTTCTTCATCTGTAAAATGGGAACAATAACAGGTGTGTCACTTAGAACAGTGGTGGGAACTGAAAGGAAGCAGCCACAAAAAACCTGCACAGTGTCTAGCTCATAAATCAGAGCTTGGTGAACTTGTCTGGAAAATTGAGATAAAAAATATTTTAGGCTTTGCAGGTTACATGATTGCTGCTACAACTACTGAGCACTGTCTTTGGAGCCTAGAAGCAGCCAGAGAATATGTATAAATGAATGAATGTTTTCCAATAAAATTTTCCTTAGAGGAATGAGGAGTTGGCAAGATTTAACTCTTGAGTTCTACTTTGCTGACATGAAAAATGAAAAAGGTCAGCACCAACTATTATATGTAACAAGCTAATCAGCTACTGTACACAAAGGGTGTGGATGCATTAAGATTGGATAATGTCTGCCTTCCTGTAATTTATAATTGGTAGTAGGAGAAGGAAGGCATTTGCTGACAGATATTTAAATAAGGGTCTACCATATCTAAGAAGGGTATTAAGATTAGGAGCCATTAAACAAAGCTTAAGGCAATAAGTGCCTTTGGAATTATTCATTTTTATTTTGTAAACTTCCCTGCTGACCCTGAGAAAACAAATCAGAAATATTTACCACTTCCCTGAAAGTTACACTATCTTTAGAGGCTAAGTTATTTTCTCAAGAAAAATGATAAAAATAAAATGTGCACAAACATATTTGCATTACTTCTTGAGTATGTTTTGTTTGCTTTATATAGCAGTCAGCTGGGCCGGGGATATAGGTCTGTGGCGCAAGCACCTGCCTAGCAAGTACAAGGTCCTGAGTTCGACTCCTGGTCCCACTCCCCCCCAAAAAAAACAATCAGCAGTGAAGAAAGCTGGTGAGGCTTGGTTTAAACTCACAGCTAGTTTGGCCAAGTCAGTATATAAGCAACACAAACAACCACCTTAGTAATTTTTTAACCAAGCAGTCTTGTTAATGGAACAAGACTGCTAATTTATTCTAGGTGAATAAATTAGAGACCTGAGCTGCCAAAAGTGTTAGAAGAGAATTGGAGGTATATCTCTAAACACGTTGTCCAAAAGCATCTTGGTTTTAAGAAAAATGTCAAAGAACTGTCTGTCTGTCTATCTATCCATCCATCTATGTATCTATCTGTCATTTGATTGGTCACTTGATCTATATAACCCAACTAGTTTTCATGGTCAATAAAGCCAATTACATACAGGGAAATAAGGAGTTGCTTCAACAGCTACTCCTTGTCCAGTAGGAATTGAGCTTGGTTTGGGCAGCAGGTCAAACTAACATCTGCACTGCAGATCATAGAGTTGCTCACTCATGTATTCATTCTACAAATATGGCTGAGAGCCCACAACAGACATTGTTTCACTAGCTGCTAATAAATGCAAACCTGAGTTAAGAGTGGAACTGAAGCTCCTGCTTTACAGTTTGCCGGGTGGGTTTGGGACAGCTGATCCGGAGGCTGTCTGAGCAAGCGTCTGCTAACACAAGTCCGCATACTGAAAGAGTCTGGTCAGCATATGGCCTTTCCCAAGGTAACACTGCTGTTCAGAAATGGAAAGGAGATGTGAAAAGAAATTAAGGTATATTATATACATCTACCAACTCCCCACAAGGAATGCGAACATTATGCACTACACACATGTACTAATATATAACTGGAAAATTTAAAAAAATTTAAAATTTAAGTAGCACTTCAGTGACAGCTTGTGTCACCCATCTGAGTGCTGGTGACAGCCCTGGAATGGTGACATCAGCAAACTGGAAGACTCCCTGTGCTGCTGCTCTTTTTCCCCTGTACGGGTCACTATCCAGGGACCTGTCCCTTCTGCAGAAGCTTTAAGGTACATGTCAATTTCCTGCACGTCTGTATGTTTCTAAGTCCTCCTTCTTACCGTTCAGTGGTTTGCTCTGCTTGTATTTTTCTCTGCTAGCACAATCTGAGGGTGTGGTTGTTCCCCAGCTCTCTTTGTGCCCCCTGTGGTAATTCAGGTTTTGCATACTCTCCAAATAACCTCCTTCATCTCCTGACATTGGCCTCTGTCCCAGACGTGAGGATTTCCCGGTAACACAGTACAATTCTGCCGATCTTCTGGTTACTGGGATGTGAGTGGTGTGGGCCTCCTGAGTTCTAAGCTCCAGTCCGAAATTAGCCACAGCGCTCATTTTCAAAGGCAACCACAGGATGAATATCAAAGAATTTGCAGAATTCACATTGGGAAACCTGTCAGAAAATTGTTGGGAAAATAAAGTGAATCAATAGAATGTCAAGAGACTCAGATGGAAAAAATATTGAATATTCATTTTCTCTGTTTCACGGGGTAAGGGATTTACTAGGACCAAGGCAGCTGGTGGGATTTTCGGCTTTCCTTGGAATGGTTCAAATAATTTTTGTGCTCTGCATTGGATTAGTATTCAATTAACTCCTTTAAAATTATAATGTGCAACTTCAACAAACTTGTTAACGAGTCTACAGCACAATTAGAGCAGTTAATAGCCACCAGGTACAACAAATGAATGTTGTAGTTCTATAAACAGAGAAGTCTAAAACAAATTCGGCGATTGTGTTTCCAATTTGTGTTTTCTATTCCACTTTCAAAACCAGTAATACCTGAAACCATTAGAAAAAAATTATGGAGAGGCTTCTACTTTCATACGTTTACCAAAAACATCTGATATAGAATCTGTGCAGAAATTGTTTTTGTCTAACGTGTCTGAACTCTAGGAAATCTGAGATGCTAACAAAACCAACTCTTGGTAGGAGAGTGTAATCAGTATGGTTTATCACTTGAGTTATGAGAACATCTTTGTCACTGCCAAAATGTTTCAAATAAAATCTCTCCATTGCTCTTGTATGGGCCATTTTAATGTTTCAGAAATAAAAGGTGATCATGTGAATACTATATCAGACATCGTATAAAACAAAAACATTGCTTTGTGTCCATGCCTGGCACTTTGTGAATATTTTACATATCAAGACATGTGCTCTACCCAGAGAAACACAGCAAAGAGAACATTCCAGAGGAGAATCCAAAGGGATCTGTCCTCTTGTCACTATGTCAAAAGTAATCTAAAAAAGATTTATCAAACTTTAATTATTATGGTAGAATCAAGACTCAAAAATTCTGTTTATGTCTGAATTTTCTTAAATGGGATAAATACAACACATTTTAAGAACTTTTAGCATTTGGTGTAAAGTTAAATCAATTCCATTGGCTGAGGAATTTTACATCCTAATTTGATCTATTCTAAAATGCCTACGAAAAATGGATTTTAAGGTGACATTTGGATTCACTGTCACTTTATTCACAGTAGTAATTCTGTGTGATTTTTAGAAAGATACTAACATCATTATGCAGTGGTTCCATGTGTGGCGCATGTTTACTGATGATTTTAGAAGGTTCCCATCATACCTCTCTCCTCTCCGTACACATCCTCACAATTATGAAAGTATCGCATTACAATTTAAATAGATTAACTACTTGTGTTTGGCAGAGAAAAACAAAGGCTCTACACAACTTTAAAACTTTCTCACTATTAAGCCCAAATAATAAAATCTAAAGAAAAAAGTACAATTTGTCTTTTCTTAGAACTATTTCTTCTCCAGTCTTAGATGATTAGTTTTTAAAACAACAGTAAAATCACTGATGTATGCCTTTCCAAGTCAGAAGAAAAAAAGACTCCTAAATACTAAACATTTGATCTTTGGAGCACAGCAAGAAGAAAGGAAGCGAGGCAGACTGCCTCGTCCTAAGGACAAAGTATTGTCCGGGTAGTTGTCGGCTAAAATGGAATCTCTTTCTAGGTCTTTCTTATTTCTTTCCTGAATAAAACTTCATTTTCTGTCAATAATCTTTCCAGGGAGTGTCTGATACTTCTGCTTGACTTGCTACATGAAAACTTACAAAAGAAAGAGATCTATATCTACTGAAATTCTCCGTTCTCTCTTATGCTGAAAATTATTCATCAGAACTGTTTTTTTCTGTATTAAAAGTCTAACCTGTACAAATTTGAAGAAAAATACTGCACTTTTCCCATAACTATAGAAAGATGATTTAATGAAAAATTATACCCTCTTCAAATACATTATAATAAATCTCAATTCATCATTTTTTTACCTCATAAAAGAATCCCAAAGATCAAGAGGAAGAATTAATGTATAACAATAATTTAGGCAGCTAAATTAAGAAGAGTAACAAAAATTTATTTCTCCAATTAGAATATTTTATAAAGCTATACTTAACATAATACGGTATTGATATAGGGCCAATGAAACAGAATAAAAATCCTTAAAGTATTTCCAACTAAATAGAAGAAGTATGATTAAAGTGACACTTAAAAATTAGAGGAAGATGTGATTGATGTATTCTTCAGAATTTCTCTATTGTGGCAGCTAGGTATTCATTTGGAGGAAACGTAGTTTCTGAGTCATACAATTACAAGAATAGATTTCAGATGTCATATTATAATAAGTGTTAGAATAGGAAATAATGTTCTCTCAGAATATGGGGGTGGATATTTCTATAGTATTGGATTGGTAAAGCATGAGTTCTAAAGCAATAATCATAAAAATAATACAGTTTATTATATAAATGCTAATGATGTTTACATCAAACATACCAAAAATTACTAAGAGGAAAAGATAAACTGGATGATATATTTAAATATACAGATAAATGAGCAAAGGAGTAACAATATATAAAGTTTTAAGAATTCAACAAGAAAAGGATTGGCACAGACAAATCACAAAAAAACAAAAACCAACACAAAACTTCAATGACAATTTCCCTACCCAAAAGGTATTTAAAAATATTTGATAGTAATAGTGAGGATTTGGGAAAAGGGAAATGCCCACACATTACTGATTACTTCTTACAGATAAATATAAGTTGTTGCAGATATAAATATATAACTTCTTATTGATATAACTGTATCTGTATATAAATATAACTTTGTAGGTAACAGCTTAGATTTGGCTTCTTAGTCCAGCAATGTAACTTTTAGAAGTTTTCACAAAGGAATTAACCATGGATATACATGAAATTTCACTATAAGAATGTTTGTGGGTTGTTGTTGTATTTCAAAAAGTAAAAATATACTAAAACCTCTACACAGAAGAGAGGATGGTGTAGTTATTAAAAGTGTACCTACAGGAAACAATATTTAATAACAATTCTCATGATACTTTGCTAATCTAAAAAGAACTTTTCCCACTGCTGTGACACTGGTTTGAAAGTGTATGAGCAGACAGGGCTTATATCTGTGTCATGGTTGGTGTTTGGGTGTCCCCCAAAGCCTCATGCAGTCACGGTGAGGGCTTCTATAGTTTTTGACTGATCCACGGTCCAATGCTGGGTATGTGGGTGTGAGTGCTATGCTCGCCCTGGGGCAGGAAGCCTGCATACAATACAAGGGAGGGAAGGAGGCTTGTTCTCCACTATTCCTCCCTGCTTTTTGCTCTTGCTGTTTTTGCTGTTTTCTGCCGCCATGAACTGCTGCCCTCTGCCATCTGCCACTCTACCTTGGAGCCAGCCGAACATGGACTGAAACTTCCACAAACTGTGAGCTCAATAAACCTTTCCTTCTTCAATTCTGGTCATCAGGTATTTTGTCTCAGCAATGAGAGCAAAGTAATCAAGCCATCAGGTAAAAATGTCTGTATGAACGTGTAAGTATGTAACTGCATATGTAAGTATTGACTATATAAAAACATGAGGCTGGGGAGATAGCTCAACAGCACAGCACCTGCTTGGTAAGTATAGGGTCCTGAATTCAATTCCTCATACAAAAATAAAGAAAAAGAAAAAGAAAGCAAAATAAGAAAAAGAAAGTGGAATAAGAATGTTACTGGTGAAGGACGGTAGCTTCATTAGTGATTTTTAACTTTTTGCTTCTTTCTATCTAACATTTTCTGTATTGAATGCACGTTACTCTGTTTGTGTGTGTTCCCTACTGTGACAAACCTGGGGCTGTCTTCTCCTGTCTGAGGTGTGCAGAGGATCTTATTCTCTCGTGGCGTCTCACTCTTCCCCTGACTGAGCACTGAGTACTAGGAAACACTTCCAGCTAGTTCCATAGAGGGGAGATTTTTTTCTGTTTCTCTTTCTTCCTGCCCTTGGTTGCTTTCAGAAATGACACAAGGTCCAAATATTCCTCCCCTGAGTTCTTTCATTAGTTTTAAAACACTGTTGGAGCTCTTTGTAACAAACACAAATGGCACAGAGCTTCCTGAAAGTAGAAACTTCTCCCTCCCCAGCAACATCATTTAGGGAGGATCTGTGTGGAGACAAAAGCCTGATGTGCCAATGAATCTACTTCTGGTCCTCTCTTCTACACCTTTGTACATAAGTTGTGACTGCCGCATCACAATTTACTTGGTTTGGGTATATATTTAAAATGGGATTAATTGCTTATTTTTTACTTTATGAGTACCAGGGCAGCCTTTGCACTGTAGCTCTAATTTATCCTCTTTGGGGCTGAACAAGAGAGAAAAGATTGGGGATAGAAATTTATTTATTTCTGTACTTACAGCTGAAATTTTCAAATGTCCCTACTTCCTAAGAAAGTATTTTTAGGATTTTTTTATTAGTATATGTTTGTATTACATGTTTACATTCCTTTCGAGGGCTGGTAGCTGTATGTGGCTCTTCTTAATTCCACTTTTTAATCCTCTTTCCCTTCCCTCCCTCCATCTCTTGATCCCATTCTCATTAGAGAAAGATCTCTCTGCCAACTTCCTATTATCTATCTTTTATTCCTTTCTTTATTTATAAGTTGGGGGTTTTGTTATGGCTTCTGTCTAGATGTCTCCTAAAACCTTATGTGGTCATTGGTGGGGCCTTTCAGAGGGAGCTGGGTCTAGGAACTGAGATGCTAGGATCAAGAATGTGCTGCTGGGACACAGTGCAGTTCTGGGAATAAGGCTGTGCTACCCGCCCTTAGGATAAAGCATGAGATAGAAAGAGAGTTGCTGTTGACATTGCTTGTTGGTGTCGGTTGTCCCTGGCTGCTTCTTTGCTGCGATGCTACTTTGGAGCCTTCTGCCAACCTCCCTGCCTTGGAGCCAACCAGCCACAAAATAACACTTCCAGGTCTGTGAGCTAAATAAACCTTTCCTCCTCTAACTTTGGGTGCCAGGTTATTTTGTCTCAACAGTGAAAAAAAAGGAACTAAGACAGGTTTCTCATGTGAGAAACTGTGATATGTAAACTGGCGTGGATGATTTATTTTACTTAGTATTATGGTCTCAAGGTGCCTCCATTTTCCGAAAATGACTCAAGTTTATCTCTCTTCAGGCAGAGCAGTGCTCCCCTGTGAGTAAACGTCACATTCTCTTTATCTGCTCTTCTGTCGAGGGGCAGGTAGAGCGCTCACAGATTCAGCTCTTATGGTGTGTGCTGCATAAGCATGGGTATGCGTGTACCCCTGTAATATGGTGTCTCGGACTCTTTGGGGAAGAAATCTAGAAAAGGAATAGCTAGGTCAAATGGAATTACAGTTTGAAGTGTTTATTAAAAAACAACTAAGGCTCCAAGTCAAGAGTTATGAACTCCCATTTTCATAGTCTGCAGTGGGCAACATAAAGGAGAGGTGTGGAGGGAATCTAAGAGATAGGAGTGGAGAGTACAGAGCACAGGAAACTATAGACCATGCTCCAGGCAAGGGCATAGTTCCTTGTCTCACGTTTGTTGATGGGCTGAATGAAGATTAAATTAATTCTCTTGTTCTAAATTTTAGACAACTACCTGAAATCCAACCACTTTGTGTTAAGTACCCAACTGTATATATTTGCAAGTAATTTAAAAATTGAACAACTATACCTTCTATAATAAATACAAAATGTTTAAAAATATATGTTGAATAAAGGAGTAGTTATTGAAAAGCATGGAAAATCCCTGAATTTTTTTTCATGGATCATGTTACAACAGGCTGTCTGGGGAGAGCTTCTAAGTGTAATCCATGACCAGAGAATCTTAGGTATTGGCCAGGATAGAACTCAGCAAGAGAAAGATCTACCTTGTCCTCATCTCTGTGCTTTCAAGACTAGTACAGTTTACTGAGATCAGTTTGGCAAAAACTTTTACAAGAAATGACAACTTGAATAATCAGTATTTGATCCTTAGGATGACCTATTACTGGTGTTGGTACAATATTTTAAAAAAATATTCTTTGATATGCACTATCTTCCATACACCCTGTAAAAACTGTACCTAGACACAGTTATGGTGAACATTTTGTGAATTGAAAACTGGAGACGTTTTCATTTTCTTTGGCTAGACTTCCAGTCTCATATGGCAACCACCATCCGCACTGATAGAAAGGATTCCTAACACAGTAACTTTCCACTCTGTCTTTCCATCTGCAAAACTTTCCACAAGGAGGTTCCAAATAAGCCTGCCCTCCCCCGCGGAAAGACACTTCCTCACCAATAACTCATCTTCTGTAGAAACTGTGATGTCACAATGCATAAAAATGGGACTTTAGTCAGGCATGTTGGCTCATATCTACAGTCCCAGTGCTTGGGAGGCTGAGACAGAAACATCCCAAGTTCAAGGCCACCCTGGACTTCATAGTTAGGCCTCATCTCAAAAATTGAAGAAAGAAAAAAGAAAAGAATGAGACCTAGGCCCATCTCAATTCAAATTATGCACTTCGCAGTCTACTCAGGTGAACTGAGATGAGTTACTTCCTTTTCTAAAGTCTGGGACATAACACAACTCATTAGTCTGCAGTGGGATGAGATGAGATGTGAAACATATCTCCTGTGAGATAGAGGTTGAGATGATTCTATTTTCCTTGCCTTTCTCTTGATAAAACTTTTTACACATGATTTGTGTCTTCTTACTGTGCTTCTAAGAGATCTAGGAAGATGTGCAACTTGAGGACCCAGTTCATGTGCGATCTACCTGGTGGGGTATGGAGGCACACACTTGTCATCCCAGCAAGTTGGAGGCTCAAGTAGGAGGATGGCCTGGAGCACAAGGGCCTGGGCTACAAAGTGAGACCCTGTCTCAAAAGAGAAAAAAAGCTGCAACCTACCTTTAGAAGAAGAAGCTATGTTTTGAAAAAGGAAGAGAAAGACAACAGGATTTGGTGCTCGCAGCTCTTGTAGACCATTTCCAGGCTCAGTTCACTTGCAGCCTAGTGGCAAAACGACACCATCTACTGTCCTGTGGAAGGGTGGTGGTAATGCTGATGAATAACCCTAGCAATGCACTGTGAGCCTGAATTCATTACCACTACCACCAACACCTCCCCAAGGTGACTATTATTAAGGTAAGCAAACGGGAAAGTAGACTCAAAGAGGAATAGACTTGCTTTGCAAGTTGAAAGCAATTCACCGCAAACTAAAGTCATCCCTGATGTCCTGTGGTCCACCATTCACATATCCACACAATACATTTCCATTTAGGCGGTGATTCTCTTTTTTTTTGTTTTTTTAAGTAATTTTAAAAGATAAAAGAAGGAAAGCATATTAACAAACCAGACATCCATTTACAAAATAGCATAAGAATAATACAAGCAATACAGAGTTACAGACAAGGTGGTAGGAAATTATCAATGGTTGTTGTATTACATATTGATATCTTCAAAGTGGTTTCTCAGGAAAACAAATAGAGACATGCAAGATTGATCAAATAATAAATCATTAACTGTTCCTTTCAGTAAAGTGACAGGTCAGTAGTACAGCTATGTTAGCTATCCTGCATATACATATGTACATAATTTCCCCTGTTTGAAATTCTCTATCTGGAGTCTTCTCATGGATTTCAGGTGGTCGAAAATCCTCCTGATTTGGGCAACATCTGCATACACATGCCTATGCCCATTTTTCAAGGAGGTGGTTGACTTTCTGAAACTTGCACAAGAATTTGTGACTCTAAAAACTCGAGATCCATTTGTCCAGAAGCTTTCTCTCCAAGTCATATATGCCGACATGAGCATGACCTAGTTAGACAGTGGTGTGCTGCTACCGTGCCCAGGGAGGGACAGGTCACAGAGGTCCTGGTAGGAATAGATGTGTGGTTTGGGGCAGAGTGAGAATTATAATTGAAGCAGATGTGTACATCTTGCTTGAAGAGGGTTAATTTTGAAGTTTTCGTCTTAGAGAAAATAAGGACTTCCTTCTCGAAGGGTAATCTTTTTCCCACATCTTCCGTGCAACCTCAAACCACCAAACATTTACCTTTAAGAGGAGGAAGTAGCCTACCAGCTAATTGAAAGTGTTGCAGTGATGCGTCCATTTTTCTATTTAATTCCCTTCTCTCTCACTTTCGCTTTTCATTTCTTGCCTGGGTTCACATGGCCCATTCCTTGTCTTTTTTAATAACTGGCCAAATTATTACTATTAGTAGTTTGGGGAGGGGGAAGAGAGACATAAATAGGAGAGATGAGTTTCCATGGCAACCACAATCAGGTGCGATAAATTTGAACATCTTTTCTAGACTATTTCATTAGCAATCTCCCGAGAACCTGAATCCCCATTAACCCTTTCATAAACTATGTGTGCTTTAGCAGCTATCTCTCAGATTGTTCACTCACTACTTGCGATGTCTGTCTATCATTATTAAAATATACTTGAATTTTGTGGCCAGCAGCAACCGATGCTTGTGTATCTACGTTCTTCTCAGAGTAAGCGCTGTGTGTCTTCAGCATCCTTTAGCATTCCATGGAGAAGGGTCCATGCAAAGTTATGTTTTACAGAAAAAAACCCTAAATTAACATTTTACAACTCATAGTCCTAATAGCAGCAGGATTTATTGAGTCTAAATTCCATTCCTTTGGAGACGATGAGGTGGACAATGCAAAATCAGTCAGGAATCAGTAAATAGTGCTGTGGTAACAAAAAGTCCCTGTAATGGTTAATTTTAGGTGCCCAGTTGGACAGACCATGGTGCTCAGTTGTTTAGTTGAACATTAATTTACTAATATGGGTGAGCTTCCTTTATCAAATGAAATGGTCTTTTAAGAGGAAAGACCATGGGCTTGTGAAAAGGAAAGAATTCTGTACCCAGGTGCCCTTCAGACTCAGGACTGTATTGAATTCTGCTGGAATTTCCCACTGACCAGCATGCCCAGCAAATTTCTGACCTGCCAGCCTCGATAATTGCATGGCCCCTTCCTTTTATT
>PVLD010014191.1:0-53263 GCA_004027595.1 Dinomys branickii
AATTTGCATGTCTGTATATGGGTCCATACATCTACAATTCGAAGATATCAATGGATAAAGCAACAACTACTGTTGAGACCATATCACCTTGTCTATAGATTAGTTGTGATTGTACTATTTTCTATGATAATGGGTGTCTGTTTGTCAATATGTTTTTGTACTTTTATGTTTCTAAAATTAAAAAAAAAAAAAAAAATGCTACATAAATGAAGTCTCCTGGGGAACTGAAGGGTGCCCTAGGGTCTGTTTAAAGTGGCCCTTTCCCATCACAGCTCCTCTGTGTCCACGTCTCCTATGGCTCATTCTCTGGTTCCCTGGGCTTCCCTCAGTGAAGTCTTACCTGAATTCCCATTTCTGGTTCCCCAGAGTACTCTGACCAACTGACACAGCCCTTTCCACCATTCTTTGTGATACAGGGACCATGTCTTTCCTCAGTCTACCATGAAAATGGGATGAAATGGAAAGAAAGAGGGAGATAGCGAAGGAACAAATGTGTGTGGAGTGGGGAGTTCAATTCTATAAAAAAAAAAAAGGGAAGCCAAGAAAATAGCTCTATCAATCTATTTCAAAACCTGTTGTGTAGGGGCTGGGGATATAGCTCAGTGGAATAAGCGCCTGCCTAGCAAGCGCAGGGTCCTGAGTTCAATCCCCAGTACCGCCCAAAAAAAAAAAAAAAAAAAAAATTCCTAAAAAAAAAAAACAAAAAAAAAAACCTGTTGTGTAAGAAGCTTCACTCTGCATGACTCACAGAGCGAATAAGCAATTCAGGTAAGAGCCGTCAAGAGAGTCCGTTTTTGATTCACACTGTTTGAGTGAAACTACAGCTGTAACCAAGTACTGTGTGCTTAGTGTCTGTGTATATCCATATAAAGTCTGGAAAAATTACTTTTGAGAGATGTTAGTGTGGGATTTACACGGTAGATAATCATTAGGCTAGACTAAAGTTAAAATACTCTCAAATATAAACTATCTTCTTTCACTCAACTCTAACTTCGTCTTTTGTTCTAACCATTCAGCCCCACACAGAACATTTATTTTCAATAAATATTTACTTTATAAATCTGTGTTAATCTTCTGAAAGAATTAAAAACTCATTGTGAAATCCTTATGATAGGTTATCACATTACACAGACTTACATCTGAAAACAGTTTTAAAAAGTACAAGGCAATGAGACATACCGCAAACAAATATTTTATCCCTACTGTACATGACAGAAAAAGAATTCAAAACATATGAATCATGTTTCACAGAAAAAATATCTGAGACATGTAAGCAAAATCATGAGGAGACTACTTATAAATAGTTTGTATAATTTCTAAATGTAATGATTACACATTTATACCATGGTTTTAGTTTGTGACATGTGGGTATATCTAGATTATTCTGTGTTGATCCAAAGTTGCATGATTTTTTTGCCAATATTTGTATTTTGGCAAAACTTAAAGAGACTTTTTCCATTATTTATTAATCCCATATGAACTTCAAGGACCATTTATGAGAAAGGTTTGATTAATTCAGAAAGGTCCTAGTGATGAATTTGTTTACAAAAGTATACTGATGCCTAGAAAATGTACTTGATTAAACAAATGTTTCTTACGATTTTTTCATTACAAAGAAAATTGATTCTGAATTTAGTCAAAGAGGGAAGGAATCGGATCTGAGCTCCTGGCATGTTTCGTTGGTAGACCAGCTCTCTGCTGAGTACCCACGTAGAAAGGGACTTGGTATGTGTACCGTGGAAGCCCTGGCTGACTTTATTCCCTAAGAGATTTATTTTGTGATTGAGAAAGACTAACAAGGAACTGGATCGTTCTTGCTGTAGTCCCATGTGAAGTAGATAGCTGATGTCCCACACGTGCTGTTACTTAAAAAGTAAATAACACTGGCCTTAAAAGAAACTGTCATTTGACTACTGTGAGAACTGATCACAGCATGCTCGGTGGTGTAGGACCAAGTCGGGAGTCCTATGCCTAAAAATCTGTGATGAGAGTATACTATTCATATTACAGTATTTTCCTATGGTCTGTAAAAACTGTCAGTTCTTTACTCAAAATCATGAGTAAATATTACTCAAGGGATAAAGTCATGCAAAATTGTTGATGCTCATATGCCTCAGAAGATAAGATTTAGCTTTAATTATTGTACAGAAAAAAACTCATACACAATTTTATTGATAAATGCAAGCAAATGTTCAGTACCTTAAGAAGTACTTACTGCTTCTCGACCGTTTGGCTAAGATCAAGTGTAAAAAAAAAAAAAACTTATGTGTGTTAAACTGATGACTTATCCTTCAATAGAAGCCATCTTAGCAATAATTAAAAATTTTCAGTGGAATTCAATGATTTTGATCTAGAAAATATTTTACCATCTCCCTTCCTCAAAATTGTTTTTAAACAAGCTGGTGGTATTTTGTATTATGTGTGAAATCCACAAAAGGCTGAGTGCTCTGACTCCATGACCTGTGCCAGCTGCAGATGCAGTGGGCGACAGGAATAGCTTTAAATAGCCTGAGAAGAAAAGAGATGCTGTACAAAGCTGTCACCACGTGACATGTAGAGCGCTTGGTAGACTGGGATGAAAACCAGGAGGATGAGAATTTTTAAAAATAGAAGAACACTGTTTCTTTGTTTCTTTCCATTTTGAAGATTGTTCTCAATTTTCATAACCAGTAAGTCACGGCCTCTGTTTCTCCATTTCATCCCTTTTTCTCTCATGGTTTGTTTTTTTAATTTCAAGGGCTACAGGGCTTTACTGGACATCTTACCTGTATAACACAAGGGCTTTTGTATTATTATTGGTCTGTTGGTAGCAGCAATCAAAGTCACGACCTCGCACTAGCCAGGCAGATGCCACACCGTGAGCTACATCCCTGGCTACAAGGACTACCTTAAATCAACATCTGATCAGGATTACAGGATTGGACCCATTCCTCTGCCCATCATCTGTACTTATATAATAGCCCTACTATGTACCAAAACAAAACCTAGGAAAGCAAAACATCGGCTGCATTTCCCAGTTCTGTGTATCATAGTGCATGTGTCTCTTGAGAATGTATTTACTATTCATTTAAATATCACATATATCAATGGCAGATCATTATCCTTTAGGGTTTATGTCCACTTCAATTTATTGAGGAGCAGGGGGATGGCGTCAGGGATTGAAACTCATGAAGTAGTATACAGCTCATTGTCACTTTCATCTTCCTTTGACTAAAACGTTCAGTCTTAGAAATGTGAATACATACTCATGTTTATAGCCGCTCAATTTATAATAACCAAATCTTGGAAGAAGCCATCCACAGGTGAATGAATGAAGAATACGTGGTATCTACATACAATGGAGTATTACCCTGCCATCAAGAAAGATAAATTTGAGTCATTTGTAGGGAAATGTATATACTATGAGACCATAATCTTAAGTGAAATAAATTGGACACACAAGCTGAAATATTCGGTGACTCCCCTTATGAGAGAAGCCCAAATTAAAAGGAGCAAAACAAACTAATAGCTGGCTAATAGGGTCTGTGGAGATAGATCTTTCTCAAAGAAGGTGATAAAGAGAGGGATAAAGGCTGAGAAAAGAAATTAAGATGCCTTATGTACGTGTACCAACTCCACACAAGGGTTGTAAATGTTATGTACTACAAATCTGTACTAATAAAATAATTAAAAATAAAAAAGAATGATGTCCAGGCCAAGATCTGTATCTTCACTTGATTTATTTCTCAAAGTCTTCCCACTCGTAGAGCATGCCACCTTGACTCTGCATCTTGTTACTCCCTTCCTCACTTCTATTAGGGCATAATGTTATCTTCTTTTTTATGTTAAAAAATAAAAGAATGAAAACATTAACAAACAGACATCCATTTACAAAATAGCACAAGAACAATACAAGCAACACCGAATTACACACAAGGTGACCAGAAATTAGCAATAGCTGCTATATTACATAGTGATAACTTCAAAGGGGTTACTCATGAAAACAAATAGAGATATGAAAGATTGATCAAAGAATGAACCATTAACTGTTCCTTTCCTTAAAGTGACATAAGTCAGTAGTAGAGCTATGTTAGCTATCTTGTATATACATATATACATAATTTTCCCCTTCTTTCTTTTCTCTTTTCCCTCATCCCAGTTGCTCTTTACTTTTGAGCAGTTTCCTTTCAATTCAGAATGACTATCAAAACTCCTAATGTTTATTCAATCTTTCAGGTTCTTACATTGGTGAGAAAATACTTTGCTTACACGTGCAGGTCTGATTTACTTCACTTATGAGTATGGTCTCTAGTTGAGATCATTTACCTATAAAAATCTCAAGTTTATCTTTCTTTATAGCTGAGTAATATTCCATTATATAAAAATACCACAGTGTTTTATCCATTGCTCAGTGCATGGACATTTGGCTTGCTTCCATGATTTAGCAATTACAAATTTTGCTGTTATATACAAGGGGGCACATATATCGCTGTGATATGATGTTTTCAGATCTTCTGGGAAAATACCCAGAAGGGGTATAGCTGCATTGAATGAGACCTCTAGACTTACTTTGCTGAGGAATCTCCAAACTGACTTCAACAGTGGTTTCACCAGTCTGCATTCCCAACAGCAGTGGAGAAGAGTTCCTATTTCTTCACAGCCTCACCAGCATTTGTTATTGATTGATTTCTTAATGCTAGCCATTCTTACTGGGGTGAGGTAAAATTTAAATGTTGTTTTAATTTTCATTTCTCTAATGATTAATGATGTTGAATATTTTCTCATGTGTTTATTTGCGATTTGTATTTCTTTATCTCAGAAGTGTGTATTCATCTCAGATGCCCATTTTAGGATTGGGTCTTTGAATTTGGGGAAGTTGGTTTATTTTAATTCTTTATATGTTCTAAGATAGAAGGCCTTTGTCTGAGGGACAGCCCGCTAAAATTTTTTTCCCAATGGGTGGGTTTGTGTCTTGGTTACTTTTTACTCATTGCTGAGACAAAATACCCAACGCCTAAAATGAAGGAAGGAAAGGTTTATTTAGCTTACAGTTTGTGGAGGTTTCATTCCATACTTGGCTGATTCTGAGGCAGAGTGGCACATGGCAGAGGGCAAACGTTCATGGCAGCAGAGCACAGAAAAACCAGAAGAGCAAAAGGGACGAATGGCTGCAAGCAGCCTCTGCTCTTCTCTTACATTGTAAATAGCCTACCCCCGCCCAGGGGGCATGTAGCTCTCACACAATCTCCATGCCTTCCTTTTCCACAGGCTCAGGATGTATACAAAGTAAGAACTCTGGCTTCCTGCTGAATCACTCAGTTAAACCTCCAGACTCCCCAAGTTGACACAATGTATCAACCATAACAGTTTGCTTTTTATTCTGCTGGTGATTTCTTTTGATGTGCAAAAACTTTCCAGTAAGATGAGGTCCCAGTCGTTGATTCTTTGAAGTATTTCCCATGCAGTTTGGTTATAGTGCTGTCTTCGTTTTCCTCTGAGTCTCCCTCCCTTGCCTGGCACTATGCCTCATATGTAAGTACGTAGTGAGTGGTTATTGAATTGTAAAATTCACACTAATTAATCAATGTGGAGATTTCTCATAAAACTATGATGAGGAGTCCCATTTGACCCAGCTATTCCCCTTCTATTTTCTCATTAGAAATGAAAACATCATACACAATGATATATGTGCACCCATGTTTATAGCAGCACAATTTGTAATAGCTAAATTGTGGAAACAACCCAAATGTCCATCAACTCAGAAATGGATGAAAAAGATGTGGCACTTTCAAATAATAGAGTAGTACTCTGCTATAAAGAATGATAAACTCAAGGTTTTTCACGGGTAAATGTATGCCACTAAAGACCAGACTCCTAAGTGAAGTAAATCAGATTCGCATTGGTAAACATCACATGATCTCCATGGTGTAAGAAACTGAAAGTGTAAATAAGATCCAAAAGGTACAACTGATACTGTGAAAGGCAAAGAAACTGCTCAAAAGGAAAGAAGACCTGGGAGGGGGAAAGGAGAAAAGAAGAGGAAAAAAGATGTGTATATATTTATAAGATAGCTAAGTGAAGTATACCACTAATTTCTATTAGTTCATTGAAGGGAATGATTAGTGCTTATATCGTTTGATCAATTTTGCATGCCTGTATCTGGTAATCTGAGCAACTACCTTGAAAATAACAGTATGCAATCTAATAACCATTGTTGATTTCCTATCATCTTGTTTTGAGATTATGTATCATATTTATTTTTTCTCCTTAAAATAAAAAATAACCATAAATTATCATCAATACATAAAATGAGAGGAAGAAGAAAAACTCTTCCAAGATACTGGATCTTTACCATGTCCCTATCAAAAATCAAGTGCTTTTACTCAATTTCCTATAATGCCAGGTGCACAATAACCCAAGCAATAATTATTTTTTCCACTGGTTGGATGATACATTAGAACAAATGAGGAAGAGAAAGAAAGCTTCAAACAACTTAATAAAAGATTTCCCTCAGAAAAATCTAAAAGAAAAATCTCTTTGTATTTTGGAATATTAGCAGATACCGTGGCTTGCTAAAAATGCCATTTCCAGCTCCCCACCCAACTGATCACATCCCCCTTGGTAATCTGAAAATGCGAGCCCACAGATTCATTCCCCAGTAGAGCAGCCATAAGAGGATTTCCCAGGCAGACTTTGGTTAACAATTTTTTACTCCCCGATTAAAAAAAAAAATGTACAAGAGGATATTTCTCCCACCCAGTACCCACTTCCTTTCTGTCTTTCCGCGGGTCTTGTCCTCAAGAGCAGACAGTAATCTGGCAATGTAGAGTGGGCAAGACACAGCAAGGACAAGAGAGAGCACGCAGAGCCCGGGCCAAGCGCCGATGGAAAATGCCTCCGTTTCCAGCTAGGACTTCGACAGTCCAGAAGCCCACTGCTGATGGACATTTATCTGAGCGTTCTGCATCATGTGAGTGCTCTGCTAAACACTGAATATGCATCACTTCCTTCCATGCTTAAAACAACCCTGTGCGGAGATACCTGCAACCAATTTCAATGACTGACAAAACTTCAGCTCTGCACCTTCTACCACTGCCCTTATTAATCAACCTAGTTTTTATCAGTTCTCCATTTGAAAACATTCACAGAAACACTCAATGCTGATAGCTTGAAAGAGATCGCGTAAGAAAGCAATATGGAGGAACGTTCTTAGGGAACATCCAGTCAATGGCTCCTCATCACAGTGAGGAGTTTTCTGAGTCTTCACACTGTAATATTAGCAAATAAAATACTTAATCCAAAGACTGGATCCCACCTCTGTTCTGGGACTATGCATCTGTGAGACTTCACCAGGGCAATTGCACAGGAGCTACTCTGTGAATATCTTTGTGTGCAGAAATTCACAGGGGAGCTGACTCTTGTGGTCAGTCTGGGAGTGTACACATACACATCGGGTCAGGTGATCCCTGGAGAGCCAAGAGAGGCTCGGGTAGAAAGCAACAGATCAAGCATTTGTTGAAGAAAAGAAAGGAGGGAGAGGAGAAAGAAGAAAAGGAAGAAGGGAGGGAAAAAGGGTGTGTCATAGAAACCTTTGTGAAAATTGAAATTGTTCGGATAATGCAACACTAAGGTGAGCCCCTCACATCACTTTCACTGGATTTGAGGGCTTTATGCATTGCACAGGCAACAGTGTCTCTCACACCTCGCTCTTGCACTGTCCATCAGTGTGTTTTCTGAGCTTGAATTTGTTCTCCCGTGGATGTAGATGTGGTCCCTGCCTCTGCATTTACATGATGTCATTGAGTTCAAACAAATGTCCACACTCTTTATTCCT
Source organism: Dinomys branickii (assembly GCA_004027595.1). Taxonomy (NCBI): domain Eukaryota; kingdom Metazoa; phylum Chordata; class Mammalia; order Rodentia; family Dinomyidae; genus Dinomys; species Dinomys branickii. The sequence continues at coordinate 7,814 of PVLD010014191.1, forward strand.
TGGTCTGCTAGCTCGGGAGCACTGTGCTGTGCATATTCTGGACCTTGGATTCAGACCTTGGGAGACCATATTCCTGTTCTTAGCTTGCCTCCTGAGATTACTCACTTCTCAGAGTTTCTAGACATACAGGTCTCAATACCTACCTAAGTATTCTGCTCCATCTCAGTCTAGGTATTACCCAAATTTTAGGAGGGGGGGGGTTCTCTGGATCAACCAAATTAGCACCACCTTGAAATGTGTTCAAAAAGGCATTTCTTAGGCCCTAACTGAATTGTAACTCTAGGAATGGAACCTAAGGATTTCTATTTTAAAAAGCCCTGTGTTTGAATCTCAGAAGTACTAAGTTTGAGAAGCACCACCCAAATATTAGGGGATACTTATTTGGAAAGAAAAAAAATTTAGCATTACTTTCAGATTTATTGAATCACTCTAAAGGAGAAATAAGAAACTGAGTTCAATTATTCGCATACATCCAAATGATTTCCATTCCAGAACGGCCACAAGTCAGATTCATTCCTAAGACTGACAAAATGAGTCTTATACTTCTTTCACATGAATATGCAATGTAAAGCATAAAAAAATCAAACACACAGATACTATAAATAAATTATTTTTACTTTTACAGTTACTTTAAAATGGTGGTACAATGTAGTATAGTATTTTCATTTTTGTGTCCGTGGGTATTGCTTTGCACTTCCTAGCAGTCCCCTGCACATCACCACTGCATTTCCTCTTGCTTCAGGACACCCTGGGCTCTGATTAAGCCCTGCACAAGTGTACACTATCGCGCTGTGCAGGAAGCACACAGCAGCATAGCTTCGACAGTGTCTGGCAGACACATGAGCTAGTTTGAGTTCAAGGATTGCTACTGCCACGCACTAAACCTGCATGGAGCCAAGGCCTGCAGATTTGTAGAAAGCCCTGGGCAGCTGGAGTGCGGCAGCGCAGGCATATACTGTCCACTTCAGCCACAACGCAAGGTATGCTGGGCTGAAGTAACGGAATGCAGGGCACTGAATGCTTCAGCCATAGCTCCTTTCACAAAATCACACTAGAATGTTTTTAGGGTTGTGAAATAATGTGGCTTGATGTTAGAAGAAAAGAGTGGCGTGTTACCTGGTAGTTGACGTGTTTCTGTTTCCGAGGAGTAATTTCATTTTTCCTCTAGTCCCATTTGAAGTGACTGATGACAGAAGACTTTGTAAGCAATTACTTACAAGCCATGTGTTGTAACTCGCCACAGTTCTCTTTGGCATCCACACAAACATAAGAATCAAGGCTGAAGAATAGGGGTTTGGTAAAGGTGGATAGTTAAAAACTTGGTTAAGTCAGTCAACTGTAAGGATTTTTTTACTGCATCAAAAAATTGGTCTATTTACAAAGGTGGCACAGGAATTTTACACAGAGCCAGAAAGAAAGCAAAAATTGCTTTGAGCTGAATAATTTGTTTCGGTTTTCCTTTCATCCCAAGTTTCCCATTTATACATGCAGGTTCACATTTCTCATCCTTATTGTCTTTTCTCAAAAGGAGATTCATAGTGCAGTTTCCAAAATGGAGCTTCTCCACAATACAGAAAGACTATAATTGAGTGACATATTAATCATACCCAATAGGCAATTAGTGAACTCAATGCTCCTGCAGAATGTGCACACAAGACATTCGCACCTCCAGGTGGCCCTACAGTATGTACTTTCCCACCTTTTCTCACAAAGGCCGAACCTTGAATTTTCAGGCAGTTCACTGATCAGAATCAACACGACCATCCTAGCCTCCCATGCAGGCAGGTGTGACCACGTGACTAAACTCTAACAAGTAGAAACACCTGGGGGCCATTCTGGGCAGCCATTCTTGAAAATCCAGTCTGTGTGTATACGTTTCCATTCCCTTCTTTTTCCCTTTCTTCCTCTTGATAACTGATGTAGCTATGATGACTTAACAATCATTTGATCTTTAAGATGACTTCTGGCTGAGGTAAAAAAACTACTGCCCATGGAACAAATTCAGCCAGCTGACTATTTTTAATACAGCTGACAGGGGAAGAATAGGTTTTACATTTTTTAGATGCTGGAGAAAACTCAGAAAAGAATATTTCATGACACATGAAAGTCATATGAAATTCAAATGTCAGTGTCCATAAAAACTGAGTGGAATGCAGACACACTCACTCGTTTGCTTACTGTTTATGGCTGCTTTAGTGCAGCACTGGCAGAGCTGAGCATTGCAACACAGACCATATGGCCCCAAAAACCTAGAATATTTGTCATCTTGCTCTTTGCAGGAAAAAAAAAATTGAGTCCTAATCATGGAAATGGGGGCCAAAAATAGGCAGAACAATAAGATAGAAAACAGAAGGTGCCTAGGCCTTCACGAAGCAAGCGGCCATACAATCCAGAGTCAAGTATCTTTATATGTTCTTATGCAAGAAAAATAAATGGCTGTCTTTTTAATTTCACTATTCCATACTGTAATCAACACTTTCTTACCTTTCTCTGTATCCTACCTGCCATGTGATTTTAGAGTTCAACTCACAAAAGGAGGTTGATATTTCTCCATTTTGTGCCCTTGGCCTAGAATGATTGGATGACAGCAGACAATATATGATCAGCATCTTGAACGTGATGATGTGTCCGAGCTTGTCCTCATCAGATGAACACAGCCCGCTGGCCCTTTGGATCCCTGAAGAATAAAAGGCAGATGGGCTTGCTGCAGACTTTGACATTTGCAATTAAGTAAAACTGTCCCAGGGTACACAGACTCTACCCCAGTTGCCTCACATACATACTAATTCCTTGATTGCCACATGCCACGAAATTTTAGGGTAGCTGGGTCTGCAACAAAAGTTATTGATATATATGTCACTATTCCCTGCAGCAAAATTTAAATCTATATTTCTGTCTATGATAATTTTCCTATAACAGAGAAAGGAATTTCCAGGCTTTCTGAAATAGCATAATATTAGCGGGGTCACAAATTTGTAAATATGAATACCCAGGGAGTCCACATAATTAATATGAGTCATCTGAACCACAGGGTTATGAGTATGGAAGTGCTAAGTCGACCAAAAGCCAAAAAAGTAATATAGGTTCTGTAAAAAGAGATTCAGGGTCAGCTTCTTACACACATAGACATATACACCCCCCCACACACACACACATACGCACACACACACATACACACACACACAGGCACATATACATACACTTACAGAAATAAAAAATCTATACCCTGGATTAAGCTGTGACACATGGAATTTCTGTGACTCACCAGTTTTCTATGTCTCTCTAAGACTCAAAAGCTGAGAAATTCGATTCTCTGTGTGAGTACCACAGGCAAAACAATTACTCAGGAACCTTCAAAATAAATTCCACTAATGGAGCTTTTATCACAGACTGCAAAATGATACTTCCCTCACTGTAACCCAAAATGTTATAAAATGTTCTTGGTGTCTTCATTCCCTCTTACCCTTAATTAACCCAACACAGCTACCAACATGCCTGCTTTGCATTTCAAGCTACAGTTTTTGTAGATTCCATATTCCTTGTGAACACAAAGGTGCCCTGCTTGAAAATGTTAATCTCCAAAGCAGTATTAGTTACTAAGCTACCAACTATATTTCCATGGTTTTAAAAAAATACCTCAGAGATTTGGAATGAAGATCTCCAAAATCTGGGATCAATCAAGAAATCACTCCCTAAAAATCTTGTTAGCTCCATTAAGTGTTTCTATCTTAAAAATGAGTTTTACTTTAGAACAATTCCAAATCCTCTGAATTAATTTTCCATTTTCCTTTTCACTGTTCCAGCAGTTCTTTTCTTATATGCCTCCTTTTTTTTTCCAGGCCTAAAGATGTTTAAAAATTGTAATGAATAAAATTCAAGTTCTTAAATTAGTTCATAAGAATAGGATTGTACCAATCTATTCTTGCCAACAAATTATCACTTTAAATTAAATCACCAAGCAACTAGAACTCATATTCTTATAAAAATCAGAAAAATACCCCAGAGAGGGTCTACACATTTCATACTTGTTTTGGAATGTGCTGTTGCCAGTCTTCATAATCTATATAAACGTACAAGGTTTTGCCAAGGAATACAACCTTAGTCAGCTGCCCTGATCTTATCAAAGCCCAAGCAAAGGCAAGGGATATTTATGGCATGTGCTGTAAAGCATATGTGGGACTCAATATTCTAAGTCAGGGATTTTCTTACAGTGTTCTACAGTTCTGCAGTTGGGTGTCTGAACAAGAGCAGGTCACACTGTAAGAGTTCAGAGTCTGTCGCCCCCAACCAAACCAAGGTATTTTTACTTGGTTTTCTTGGAGCTCTGTTAAAATGTTCATTTGAAAAGAACCTGAGCACTCTGGTGCTTAAAAACTATGAAGACGAACACTGTCACAATGGCAGATTTTCCACTTATATTAACCTGAGCAACAGAGATCTTCTCTGCTTAAACTGCACAATACTGATTTCAACACAGTAATGATTCCAGTATTGTTAAGAAGGACCTACTGTGGAAATCTCAGAGCAGTTGCCGTGAGTGGTTATTAAGACTTCTGTCAACTGCATATTGCTGTAACGCTCGGATGTAATAGCACTTGAAAAATTTATCTTAGTGATGAAAGATAAACAGAGCTTTACATAACAATATTGTATAAAGCGTATCCGTATTTCCCAGATTCCTTGTACTTCCTACAGCCTTCGAACCAAACACATGCCTGTAACCAACTTGGTGACTTAAGACTCTAGCTTCTTTTCTTTTTTTTTATTTTATAGAAAAAATAAAAATAGCAAACAGAGCTTCAAAACAGGCTAATACAAAAAAAAAAAAACAGGCTAATACAGAGGAACAATAATTAATACATTGCATATAGTACCTTCATAGTAGTTACTCAGAGTATAAGATACAGGCATGAAATATTGTGCAAACAATATTAGCAAAAACCTTTCTTTTCAATGAACTAAGAGAAACGACCTGTATAATTATCTTAACTATCTTGTGTGTATATATATATTTTTTTCCTTTTGCCTTCCTTCCTTTCTCCTTTCCGCCGTTTTGTGAACATTTTCTTCAAGCTATTTTTTTCACCATTTTAGTCTTTTATCATATTCTATATTGTTTAAGATATAAGCTTGGTTGTATGCAACAGAAATCTGAATACCTAGATGTGTTTTTCTCTCATGTAAAAGATCCTTGCTTTACAAATTTTCCAAGAATTTACTCTCTAGAATCTTCAGTATGGTCCCCATTTTCATTGCTTGTGACGAAGTAGCCACCATGTCTACAGTCCAATGCAGCATAAAGCAAACAGGACTGGGAGACACAGCCTTTCTCCCTAGGACACCGCCCAGGAATGTCACACATAGTCCCACACATGACACTGTTCATACCTGGTCACACACATCCTTTTAAAAGACGTCCAGTTAACTGTCCATCTAATAATCATAATACATGACACTGATCATCAGATAAATTTTAAAACCCATAAATTATGTTTGTTTGCAATAAAGTATATAAGTTAAACAAATTAATCTGTGTGTCAATATGCCCTTATAAAATGGAAAAGGATAATTATTACCTCCCAGCTTGTATTTAGCAGCCAATATATACCTTCCACAGGGGCTCTTACCCTGTTCGTCTCTCTTTTCTTACTTTATGCCTATCAGTGCCTCCAAGAGTAGGCTATGACATCATAATCCCACTTGAGTTCTGCTCTGTATCTCAAGCTCCGCCATAATGCCACATTATCCATGTGCTACATACCACACACCATAAGGAGACTATCACACTGGCAAGTAACTGTATCACAAGATGACAGTTGTCTACACGGGAGGTGTGTGAGCACTGATTCCACTGATGAAGAAAGAAGGGGTATCATGAAAATATAAAAATATGCCTCAATATGCAGACTGATTTGAATACAAGACAAGAACAAGAAAGCCTGAACTTTGTGAACCACAGAGTCAAAGATGGCTGAAGGTGCCCAGAGCCTTTCTGTTGCCCACAAGCCTGTCTCAAAACTCCAATCAGAACTGTGTGGGGCCACACTATATACCTTCCCTTAACATTTCCTAGTACCCACTTGTCTGCAGTTTTCCAGGGGGTCCATAGGCACCCCTTCTGAAACCTCATGGTTAGCAGCACACGATGGTCCTGTCCTCATCATCACCAAAGGATTTCCCTATCCAAGCTCTTAACCCAGACTCTTGGGTGAGGAAATGAAAAATCTGTTGTAGACGGAGCTCCTCGCTTGCTCACCAGTCCTGATACAGATGAGCAGTCAGGATGGGCAGGATAAACAGTGTGCTTCCCCTGTGCCCAGATTGGCCAATTTCTGATTTGCTCCAACAGAGTTGTTCTTAATCATGTTGATTGTGTTTAAAACTCTACCACATTCCAAAGCATGTTTATATTCATTGGAAAAGCATTTCTTATTTCTAGCTTCACAAAGACAAAAAGGAGAAATCTAAACATTACAGAAATTTAACAACATATTTCTTCATCGCATATACTCTAGAACAAATTATTGAGCCTTCTATCTTCAGATTAAAATTAACATGCACTCTCAAAATGCACTTACCAATGGTGACAGGACAAGGGGAAATGGCTGGCTAACATCAAGTCAAAGCTGTGCCAATAGACGTGCAATCCCAAGGGGCAAAGTTCCTCATTGTAGGTCCCTTTAATGGGACTTCAACATAATAAGATGTGATAAGCCAGAAAAAGCCACTGATATATCAACCTTTATAACCAACATAGCTAGAAATGGTAAGGAGAATGTTGGAATTGGTACCCCAGGACACACATACAAAATAAGCAGGCCTAGGTGGCCATTGGTAGTAAAAAGTAGCAAATGACATTAGATTTTCATCCCCACTCTACGTGATTTTTTGTAACACTAGTTTCACGGTAATTGAAGTAAAACTTCTTTCCATGGTGAAGTTGGCATACAATGCTTTCATTATAGCTCAAATAGTTCATGAATACTTTAGCAGAACTATTTCTGATGAAACAAAATGAGTTTTAAGTACTGCATATCAAGAATCAAAAGGGGCTATTTTCCAAAGTGATAGGATTCTTTATCCAAAAAAGTTCCAGATAACCAACATAACAATTAATGGGTTTAATAAAAAATTTCATTAAGCTGATGGGTTCCAGAATATAAAGAAAAACTCTGTACAATACCATATTTAAGCAATTACTATTTGCAAAATAAATTTGTAAACATTTCAGTGTAAAGATATACAAAGATTATATAAGATCTGGATAAAAGTAGAAACTTTAAGGAACTCATTAGAACCAAAGTCAAAAGTTTACTGAGGAATTTAAAAAGTTTGAATGAGTATTGACTGAAATTATGCTCACTCACTGTTTGGAGCACTCAGTATTGTAAAAACATTGATTATTTAAAATAATTTTAATGAAAGTCAAAATAAAAGTTTTAGTATATATCAAGTTGATTCTAAGTTACTTAGAAACTTGAGATGAAAAAGCAGGAAAGCACTATTTATCATTTTCATGTGTTAAAATATAGTGTAATGACAAAATGGTAGAACATCAGAAATACACAATAAAATAAGAAAATGCGAAAAATGTAATTCAGTATAAAAACATGTATGCTGAGAAGTCAATAAAACTATTTAATAAACAGTGCTAGACTAACTGGTTAATAATTCTGGTGAATTTGCCAAAACATTCTAATAGATTAAAGTGTTAACTTTAAAAATCAAAACGGTATTTCATAAAAGATGAAAATACAGACAAATACATATATAATTTGGCAATAAGAGGATTTAGAAGCAAAATAAGAGTAAAGAGATGAATTTACTTAACACGTTATAAAATTATAAAAATTTTAGAAGATCATCAAAAATTTATAAATTCTTAAAACACTATGTATTTTTTTAAAACAAAGTTTGAAAGATGCTGACAAACTGAGGACAAAAGACCCATAAATCACAGTTCTGGGGCCAGCAGAAGTCTGATCAGTAGGTTCAGAACATGTCCCGGTACCGCTGGCCAACTGGCCGTGTGAGCACATCCGCACAGCGGAGAGAACACTTCGAACAGCTGGTGTTCTTGCTGTCCTCTTCCCATGGCCTGAGATAAATCATGTCACCGCATCCAAAGTGGCAGCAGCTGTTCTCAGCAGTCCTGGGCTACCAAGGGACATGTCGTCCAAGTGACCCACTGACCAACAGGCTGGGGAATGAGAAACGGGATTCCGGGTTTGGGAAAGAATGAAACAGGAACACATACTCGGAAGATGAATCCAGCAGTTTATACTCATCCCAGTGCAGAGCGAGCTCGCACCATTTGCTCTTCGCTGCTGCCATCGTCTGTCTCTTGCCCACACCTCAGCACATGTGTCGTCTAGGAGACTCCATAGCGGGGCACACAGGCCCTGGGCCTATCAGTAGGTCTTCTAGAATATTGGGAGAAGTCTTACACCTTCTGTTTATGATTATGTTTATACTCCAAACTGAATGCATATCAAATAAGAAGCATGTACCATAGGAAGACATGTTTATAGAGCTGCTGTGGGGATCAGTTAATATAGAACAATACCCACACAAATTAAGTTCTGAATAAGAATGAGTCAGTATTACTGTGTAAGCCGATGCTGGTGCACTCCCTTGGCAGTATGCCAGCCGTCTCTCTCTCACACAGTGATCATCTGTGGGTGCAGAGAACCCTGATAGGCAGTTGGTATCCCAGTCCTGTCAGCCTTCCATCTTAGAAAGCATCATACTCAGACTTCGATGATGACCTTGACACACCCAGTCATCACTAAATAGTGATAAAAAGATATCTACACCAAAAAAAGTGAAGTGAATAGTAACCTGGAGATACTATTAAGAAGTCAAGCCAGGACCAGGCAGTGATGACTCAGTTCTACAATCTCAGCAGTCTTCCTGCTGAGGCACAAAGATCTCAGATTCGAGCCCAGCAAGAGCAATTTAGCAAGATTGCTTTTATGAAGAACTGAGGATGTATCTCAGTGCGTAAGATGTGAGTTTAATCCCTAGTAAATATCAAACAAACAAACATCAAGGCCAGAGAACAAGTGACAACCTTGCTTTATTTAATAAACTATATCCCAAGGTAGACACATGATGCACTGGTCAAGTCCATGTGGCTAGTAACTTTCCCCTGCTATTAGTCTGAGAAACTATAACATCTTTTACTTACATGTCTGAAGACTTAGGAGTACATTTGGATCACCTACAAAAATTTTTTGCTATTATTGTCAACCTGTACGGGGCTGACTGATACAAAATTTAAAAGGAAAAAAACCAACAACCTCCAATGAAATTGGAACAACTGCCTGATATCAGGGATGATAAAAATTTCCCAGCTAAAAGTTACTACAAAATGTTGTCATTGGAGGTTCAGATTTACTAGTGCATAAATATTCTGAAAACTTAATAAAATCATGAAAATTGAAAAGATGTACACAGCTATGAAAGTAATGACACTAAAACAAGCTGAACTTCAATTAGCACTTCATAGAGTTGTGTTATAAAGAATTAACTATAGGACTCAGTTTTGGGGTGTTTTTAAAGAAATAATCTCATTGTGCTTATCATGAACTTGCATAAATTCAGCATAAAAGTAAAATTGTATTACCATTTTAATTCTATGTTAAGATTGAAAACATTTTATTAGCGATAATAAAATAAAAATTTAAAGATCAAAAGTTGAATTGTCTTTCTTTCATTTCTCTTGCACTTTTTAGTAAATAATACATTAACATTATGGTACTCGCAATATAATTAGTAAGCAATAAATATGTGGTGGCTTCAGGAGTTACCAAAATAACTGGGGAAATGAGTATCGCTCTAGGCTTTGATTCTCACAGCTGCTAAAGTTATTCTCTACTACATACTTGCATCATGCCTTATACTTCTTTAAAAATCTGTTAATGCCTCCCCATGGTCTAATGAACAAAATGAAAATGCTTTAATGAAATATATGAGTGACCAGGTCAAACATTTTTAGTGCAATAACTGTGGGACTTTCCCCACTCTTTTGGATGTGATTGACTCCCCTATTTCCATAGCACTTGACCTACAACTCAAGCACTGAATCATTCTACCGTCAGCTATTAGGAGTTTCCAGGCAATAGTGAATAGACCCCTGAGCAGAGTCGGAAAGTGTCCGATTACACCCAGCTCCTCAAGACCCTTACGTGTTATTTTACCTGAGTTTCAGTTGAGTTGTCTTCTGTCTCCACAATAGTCATTCAGTAAATACTGGTTCCACAACATACCAGTAGTAATTTATTAATTCCAAGAACCAGAATATAATTTAACCAAACATGAATTATATCAGACCCTTATTTACACAGATATCTTAGGGAATCAGGGATTCTAACTAATGAAATTTACCTATTAATTGAGGTACTCTGCTGTGCAGGAAAATGACAAATTTTCAAGTAATGTCAGTGCATTCATCACTGCATTTAATCTTTGTTCAAAACACCTACTGAAATTCTGGCACCACTTAAGATCCACATCACTTAATTTTTCCACTATTTTTATTATTTTATAGATTAGTAGAAGTTGTCTCTACTTATTGTTCAAAACTATTCATCACTTCTCAACATTTACTCAAATAAAGAATCGTTTGGATATTAAATGGTCCCAGAAGTCCCTCTCTAGAGTAAGACTCTGTTCCTCTTCAGAGTATGTGGCAGAAATCACTGTGGGTAAAAGGAATTTTATGTCTTGGTTGGGGAGATAGCTCAGTGGCACAAGTGCCTGTCTGGCAAGCACAAGGTCCTAAGTTCGATTCCCAGTACCACCCCCAAAAGTGATCTTATACCTATGTGAAGAAATTTAGTTCTTCGGGCAATTAAAATAAGTATGTTATTTTTTTTCAAAGTATATGTCCACTGACTGGAGGATGGTATAAGGTTCTCAGAGTCGAGTCAGCTTTTCCATAGTTCACAAGAGATCCCACCTGTGAGCTGGTGTAATCTGTGAAGCTCCAAGTTTGTAGGCAACCAAAGAAAGCAGGAGGAATGGGCTCCAAGACCAACTGGCCTTGTCTTTCACTGCACAGCCTACTCCAAGCAAAAGCACTTCATAACCACAGAACTCTCCCCCAATTCACACATGTGTAAAAATAAGTTAGAATACCCAATGAATGCGTATGTGATTTAAATGAGAAATGAACTTCACACTCGTGGCTGAGCTCAGATTGATAACTACCAATGAAGTTCATGACACATCCAGAGGGACTGGGGATACAGCTCAGTGCTGCGGTGCACTTATTCCTGCGTTCCATCCCCAAAGTCACCAAAGCAATAGTTCAGCAAGTAATTTATTTATATATTAAATTAATATAGTGTGATCTACATCCCATTCGCCTTTTCCTAGTCATATTTCACAGAACTGCTTTACATAAAGTTTCAGAAATTTGTGTGTGGGTGGCATCAATACAAAAGTAGTAATATTCTCAGTCCCTGTAGAATATTAAATGGTTTTAGTCACTTCACTTGAATCCCAGTCAGAAATTTGCTGAAATGCTCTGGTCGAAAATACTATTAATGGAATAACTTTGAAATTCTTTTGTATTCCTAACAAGTCTATAAGGCCCCAGAGAGCCCATTCCTGCACATTACGAGGCTGCTTCATGTCTGAAAACATTCGTATTCAGTTATCCATCCAGCAGAGCAAAGAAAACTCCTGCAGCTGATGAATTCTGGAAATACAAAAATTATGAGGCAAAGGGAAAGTGTACAACGAGGCTCAGTATCCTTTATAGACTTCAACTCTCCACCGTCTTCGCACAAGTTGAAAAGAAGTTTCCTTCCTCCATCTGCAAATCATTCTCCGGCTGATCCTCCCGCCTCCCTCTTCTAAGGAGCCTGTGCTTACACTGGCTATGCCTTGGATATTCCAGGCTCATCTCCCCGTCCCAGAATCTTAGGCTTAATCGCATCTGCCAAGTATCTACTGAAACACATTCTAAGGTATCCACATAAGTAACATGGAATTTAAGGGTTAGGATGCAGACAGGAATCCAAGAACTCTTGAATCAAGGTTGGAGATAATCTATCAGAACTTTACCTTTTATAAATAAGATATATTTTTTTAAATGCAATACTAATCTTGGGGAGAAAATATCTGAAGCAGCTTGAAACACACTTGAAGCCTGCTGGTGTCGAGAAGCAACTTTGTTCTAACAAAGTTATGTTTATAGGAAAAATATTTCAGAGACACATCCAAATCACCTCTCATATTGCCTCCAGCCACAAAACTTCTTCAATGAAAAAGTAATAGCTGTTTATGTTTTTCCTACAAAGTGTATGGATTAAATATTAAAGTAACTGGCAGGGAATTTATTTTAAACCTTTTAAATTCACTTTCTGTGACCTGAAATGGTGATCATTTGAGAAATTTATCAAAATAAGTTGGCATATAGGGAAAGGTGGCAGTAAGATCATTAGACTGTTCTGTATTTTAATAACTTAAGAAACTGATAGTAGTGCTTTTCCCAGATTTAATTTTTATTTTAAAAGTGTATTCTTTTTGTATTCTCAAAATTACAGTAAAAAACCTTATGAAATGAAGTCCCCTTAGTTTTTAGAGATATAGTACAATATTTACTAATGAAAAGATTGTTGTCCAAGATTATCTTCAAAGTAATCCAAAGATAGAGGTTAAAATTAGAGCAGGTTACAAAAGAAAAATAAATTGGTAATGGGTTAATAAATTCTAAGTATGTGAAGATATTATGCACTGTTTTCCATCAATTTGAAAGTTTACATATTTTTTAAAATTTTGTGTTAATGTTAAATACAGAATTGCTTGTTAAAAAGTAATAGAGACAAGGTAAGTATCCATCAATAGATTTGAGAATACTGTACATTATTTTAAAAGTTTTTATATCCCTCTGTCAATCCTGCACAGCTGTTTAAAAAAAAAGGAATATGTATTTGAGCTGATACAGCTATACAGTAAAATAAATGGAAAATGCATAAATGAATTATATGTTCTTTTTAGTAAAGAATAACCAGTTTCACTCTTCTGTGTTATGGTTTAGATCGAGAAGTTCCCCCCAAAGGCCCCTGTGTTCAGAGGTTGGGGTTTTGGAGGGTGTTTGCATCATAGGGGCACGGTCTACATCCCTGCGAAATCCATAGCTAACTGCTCCGCTGGAGGGGAGCCTGGCTGGAAGAAGAGGGTAACGAAGAGGTCGCCCTGGAAGGGCACATGTGTCCCCCTCACCAGTTCCCTCAGTCACTCTGCCTATTGAGTGCCATGGTTGAGCACCATTTCTTCTGCTCAGGCCAATCCTCCACGCTGTTTCTGCTCTCGTGCCAGCCAACCATGAATGAAAAACATCAGCCAAAATAAACTTCCCCTCCTTCAAGTTGTGGGTGTCGGACCTTTTGTCCCAGTGACCAGAAAATAACTAAGACTGCTGCTATAAAAATTATTCCAAATTTAAGGGCTCAAAACAAAAACTTACTCTCTTAGAAGACTAGAGTTTAAAAATGCAAAATGAGTCATGTGTCTGAAACTATCATATGGGCTGGGCGCATTCCTTCTGGAGATTTTAGGAGAGAATTCATTCCTTGCTTTTTCCAGATGGTAGAGAGACCTGCACTTCTTAGCATTTGACTCATTTTTTCTCCCTCAAATTTTTCTTAGATCTTGTCTCTTGCTTACAGAGACTGAGGTGATTACATTGGACACACCTGGATAACTCAGGATCATCACCCCATTTCAAAATCCTTAATTTAATCAAATATGCTAAACCTTTTTAGCTATGTAAGACAACCTGTTTACAGGATTTGAGGCTTAGGCTGTGAACATCTTTGCAATGGGGCAATTCTACCTATTATAGGTGTACAGATATACATCTTTCTAGAGACATATAATACACTAGTATTATACTTATCTAAAAAGGAAGAATTTTAGAACAGTGATCTGAAATAGGAAATAGGTTTTCTATTTCTTGTATATCATTTCACTCTGAATTTTCTTCACGTGTATGTATTACTCTAAAGCGCTATGTTTAAAAGCTCACCAAAATGATTGATCATTTACATAACTTTTTAGAGAGACATATTTAAAGTGTAAGAGAGACTCAGTGGTAAAATGTTATTTTAAAATATGACTTCAATTTAAAGAGCCTTCTGTTGTTACGTATTAATTTTTAATATTCTTAAAATTTTGAATTCTTGGTAGACTCTGTTTCCATTAATTTTAAAATGACTACTATCTGCTTTGAACATAAATGTGACCTTAGAAACTCTGGCCACAAATTTAAAAAGTCACTATGAGGCTAGGATGTGCACTGTCACTAGAGTCTTGATACTATTTCAAGTGGTCATATTGTTCCTTGGAAATGTGAAATAGGAAAAGCTGAGTAACGAAAGAGAGGAGTTTATTATGGCCTCTCCCAGCTACCACCTTCGTTCTCAGCTACCATGAGATGAACAGGTTCAATATCACAGATTAGAAATGTGGTCTCACTTATGGTTAGGAGAACAGAAAAGTCACTCAAAGCTACTCAGCTACATGAAGACAGGTGAGAAAAATGGGAGCACCGAGGGCAGTGAACAGGCAGCTCTAAGGCCCCATAATTATAAAGAGAAGTGTCGGAACCAAGCCTAACGAGGCATAAGCAGCAGTGTATGCAGAAGCAGCCTTCCTAAAGTGTGGGATGCAAGCTTGATTTGCTGAATCCTAGTCCAGAAGTCATGGAATTTACTTCTGTTCCTGTGGTTTTCGAGGAGTTACGACAACCAAGTGTCTTTCTATTTTTTCGCTCCCACGTTGCTAGATTCTCAATGTTGTGATGGAAACATGAGTTTTAAAGGTTGCCCTATTTTTGGTTTTGATCATTAACATTTTGCACAGCATGCCTGGGAAGCATAAAAGGAGATGTTCAGATTCTAATTCACAGGAATAAGTTAATGAGGGAACCTGAGAAACTAGTAGCCGAGATACCAGATTTATGAATGAACAGTATTAAGTATCGTTGTGGCACTGACATCTCATTATAAATCTCCTTCTCTTCATTCTGAAATCTTACTAATATTTTTCCATTATAAAAGGATAAAGTTTCATTCATGGATTATTTTCAAGCTTTTATTCCTGATAATTTTGATTTCTGTACTACATGTGATAAACAAATTATGTCTTCATTTCTTAAAAAATAAACCTAAGATTTTGTAACATGACATATGTGTAAATATAAGTAACTCAATTAAAAATATTTTTGAAGTAAACTATTAAGTATTCCATCTGCTAAAATATACATGGGTTATTTCTCAGTGGCACACTTACCCTTAATTACTACATCTTTGCCCATGCTGCAATAGTAAATTAAGACTCTAAGGGATTTTGCCCTAGAGAAGGAAGTGAAAAATCATATTTTGAGTTTTACTGTGTTTCAGTAACGCATTTTTCTATCTATATCATTTAATGCTCATGAAAACCTTATACACACAGTGTCATTCTCACCTTACAAATTCACATTATAAAGCAGAAGAATTAAGTAATTTGGCCGAGAGTTGTAGGCTGGTGTTATAAACCCAACCTAATGACCACTTTCCAAATTTACACATGCCGAGTTCCCATCACAGCAATCTCAGCCGCATAGTTCTTTTCCTGTGGAAACAGGAACATGCCTACTGGGAACTTTCCTTGTGCTCATTTAACTTTAAAACCACACATGCACAAATCAATTGAGGTAATTTTCGAGACATTCCATTCTATTAAATGTTAGAATCTGTCACATTGAAAGTTTTTATTAATGAAATGAACAGGAAAACAGTAGCCACTATTTTATCCTGATATCATTTTCATTCCTTAAATGAATTATATCTGAAGTAAGAATTATATTTGGAGAAAGAATTATAGTACTTGAAAATATAAACGTAGCCTAAAATTTGATGTTAAATGGCATCGGTTCAAAAGTTCAGTGCACTGATGTTTTTTCTAGGAGGTATCTAGGTTCAAGGAGAGCGATTGCCAGATCCTTCCAGGAAAGACATGGCCCTGAGGAACACCCTCTTACCTCTACACGGACAACTTGGGCTGACTCTGGGCACGGGTGTGGGAAACTCTCAAGCAACTAAGAATTACGCACACCATACAACTTTCCTCAAGAAATGAGTAAGTATCATCATAAGATGAGTCACAGCCTACCAAACAATTGTTTCAATTAACACTTCATTGCTATTTGTGCTATTTTGTTTCCATCATTAGATTTCACTGCTCCCTTTCTTATTGGTTTCTTATAGCCTCTGAGACTACTTGTATTTAAAGCCTGTTGAGAGAGGCAGGCTGGGAAAACCACAGGCATTTCCCACAACCCATATGCCCAGAGTACAATGAATTTTATAGCTGAGATCTGAGCTCTAGGGCC
Organism: Dinomys branickii; assembly: GCA_004027595.1. Lineage (NCBI taxonomy): Eukaryota > Metazoa > Chordata > Mammalia > Rodentia > Dinomyidae > Dinomys > Dinomys branickii. Next base: position 24,204 of record PVLD010014191.1, read on the forward strand.
TAATGTGTCTGCTGGCAAACAATGTTCAGCATTCTACCCTTTCTCATTCTTTGCCTCCTGGCCTCAGCCACATTGTGGAATTCCAAAAGTGTCTCATAATACTATTCAGTGCTAAATCAGCCTTCATAAATCTTTTTCATAGCTTCATCCACTTTCATCAGCAATTTGTGATTGCCCCTTCAAAACCTTTTGACAAATTTCTTTCTCATAACTGTCTCATAATTGTAGAGCAGTTTTCACTGACAATGACGTGAAGGCTATTGAGCCTCTAACTGTTAGTCCTTGCAGTGAGTTCCTGCCTCATTGTGCGTATAAACTCATCTTCCCAGCACAGAGTCTCTGTGGGCAAGCAGAGGAAGCTGAGATTTCCAAGTGGTATTTATGAGCTGTATGTGAAAGTAGGATGCATGCCATTATTTGAGCTGGGATTTCCATAAAACCTATGATCTACTTTGCATGTGGGAAAAGCAACTGACAATTCACCATGCTCATCAGTTTGTGAAGGGTAGGAATTTGGAAGAACTGGCCTTCCAAACACTGCCCAGTAATCACGTAGATGCCGGTTAGCACCGACTGACATTATGAGGTAGACTGAAATTTCTGAAATGTCACGTGGAAGCTCAGCCAAAGGGATACACAGATGGAGAGAGAGAAAGTGAGAAGAGGTTCCTCATCTGTCTGTCCATGTTCCCAGGGCCAAGGTTCCATTCTTCTTAACACCCGTGCTAGCCAGATTTGTTACCCGGCTAAGTCCCGCAGCTGACTTACACTGAATAGTGCAGTACAAAGAATTAACTTTTGTTTTATAAGCTGTTGTGCTTAATTTGTCCAATTTTGATACAACTGTTATTTTGGTTCCTCAAAATTCTTGATCCTTGGTATTTTCAGTGGTGTCTTGCTTACTTTTTTCTTGCTGCTGAGACAAAATACCCAACACCCAAAATGCAGGAAGGAAAGGTTTATTTAGCTTACAGTTTTTGGAGGCTTCGGTCCATACTTGGCTGGTTCTGAGGCACAGTGGCACATGGCAGAGGGTAATAGTTCATGGCAGTGGTACACAGCAAAAACAGCAAAAGCAAAAAGAAGGAATGCAGGAGGAAATGGCAGCCCGCAGCCTCTTTCTCTCCCTTACATATACAAACTCTCAGCCCTCGGGTGGGTATAGCTCTCACACCCATAATCCCAGCATTGGATCATGGGTCAATCATAAACTCTAAAAGCCACCCTGTAATTGCATGAGAATTTGGGGAGACATGCAGACACAAACCATAACAAGTAGATAGAATATCAACAAATGTTAATATGATATAATACATATTTTTATGTAAGTATTTTCCTATTTATTTTATTCATACAACTACCCACTTAGAATTTTAGTGGTCACAATTTTATAGATATGAACCAAAAAGTGTGGCAGGGTAGGTGTCTAAACTAAAGGCCCTCAGGCAACAAAGGATGAAATTCAAGAAATTTTTTTGTTTTTGTTGTTTTTTTGTTTGTGTGTGATTTGAGACAGGATCTTACTGTGTACTTCAGACTGGCCTTGAATAAGTTTTTTTTTTTTAACTGATTTATTAAGAAAGTATTTTTTTCTTTAAAGCTCTCTACTGCTTCTACCATGTTGTACTGGCTCTTCTGGCTTAAAGAGAGTAACCTCATCAGGAGATCTCATTGACTACAGAATCAATTTCAATCACAGACTATAAATCTGTACTAGAAATATACCTAAGATGAAAGGTTCCTAAGCATGTTAACATGGTTTATCATACGTGAAAGTAATGATGATGTTATTTTATTTTTTTTGTTTTAAAGATAAAAGAATGAAAACATCTTAAGGAACACACGTATATTTAGATAACACAAAAACAACATAAGCAATACAGAATCTCAGACATGGTGACAGGAAATTAATAATAGTTGTATTACATATTGATATCTTCAATTTGGATACTCAGATAAACAAATATAGACATGTAAGATTGATCATACACTTAAACATTAACTGTTCCTTTCAATAGAATAATAAAAAAATAAAAATCAGTAGTACCACTGTTAGCTATCCTGTGTGAGTGTGCGTGTGTGTGTGCGTATGTATATACTCATATATATATACGCTTCTTTCTTTTTTTCCTCATCCCACTTGTTCTTTCCTTTTGAATAGTCTCCTTCCCTTTCACAAGGTCTATTGTACCTCCTAGATTTTATTCACTCTTTAGGTTCTTACACTAGTGAAATAACACTTAAATTATGCTCAAATATTTAAATGATCTGTCTGCATATGAAAACATTACATCTTCCTAATACCTGCAGCATCTACAGCAGCCTTCCATTTTTTCAAATGACTTCTTTACCCCAAGGAGAATGTGCATAATGAAGTTTTCTTGGAGAATGTAAGCCCATAACACTCAGATTTGTTCACTGAGTTACCTGGAAAATTTTCTACTAAAAATAATTTAAAAATTTCCACTTAAAATGGTACTGAATTGTGACTTCTTACAAAAACTTAGGAACTAAAAATCAACATTCAAAATAGTTATCCTCTAGGAAACAAAAGGGGGCTTAGGAAACTATAGTACTGTGATCCAGGGACTGGAGGAAAACTGAACACATCTTATTAAGACACTCATGATATTTGTACAAATTTTCACAACGCACAGTCCTAATCAATAGAGTTGTCCGAATTCCAAAGGAACTGAAAAGCTTTCAGATGATTTTATAAGTTATTAATGGCAAATGTGTATCTCTCTCTTAGTCAAATCTCTGTGCTCTTTTTACTGAGTGCATTCAGTCACCTTGCTAATGCTGTTGCCTCAAATATTGTTACACACTCTGCAAATGAAAATAAACAAGTTCCACAGGGCAGGATTAGTGGATTCTCTTTGTCTTCTACCTGGCCTCTTGTTACTACCACCTTTCCCCCTATCCTTCCCAAGGGCATCAAAAGCACAGTGACTTTTATGTATGTTTCTCTTCACTTAATTATTAAAATTCCATTTCCCATCAAATGTATCTTTGGAGCACCTTAACCCATTAAAAACTGTCTTAAGCCACATGATCATTGACTGGTGGATATTTTTTGTACCACAAAAATCTAAATGGGCAACATATTATTTCCCCAAATTAAGCTATAACCACCAATCCTCTTGAAAGGGGCAGAACTAAGTTAGCCTGATGTTCACAAAGATAGACACCCTGGGTGCAGAAGGCACAGAAGCAGGACCTGGGTTAGTGTGGTCTCCAAGACTGCTAATGTCCAAAGGCACTGCTGGGTCATAGTCATGTTGAAACTTGAGCAGATTTTCTAAATTTTCTATTTCTCTGTAGACCAGCAAGATGGAGTTATACTTACTGGGGTTTGAAGCCCAACTTCAGCTGTCACCAGCCAGGTGATTCAAATAGTCATTAATTCTCTCTTCCTCTCCCTGAAAACCACTTTTGCTTTCTTCTGTAGATAGATAAAACCACTCATGTTGAGATGACAAGTAAGCAAGATTACTATGGAAAGCTCCTAGCATAATACCTTGCCCATAAAATGATTCTCGGAAAGTGTCCAGTCTTAAAACCTGAGCTAACCAAAACCTGAGCTAACCGACTATTTTGACTACTTACAAATTTTGGCATGTTTTCCTGTTTTCATGATACCTATTCAATACATTTCAGGATATTTATCTTAAATGATCCATTTAACTTTAGGAATGGATCATATGACATTTCCCCAACAGACTAAGATGATTTAAAATGAGCTGCAGAAGTGAAATGTGAAAAGACAAAGATCTGGAACAGATGGCAATGCAGGACTGAGACTAAAGAAATGATGTGATTAATAATGCTGGCAATCAAATGATTTAGGCAGTTACAGAATCAATAAAGGAAGAGCTCCCTCCCTGAATAAATATCCTGTAGGTGCATGGTACTTGTGTGTTTGCAGATTATATTAAGCCACTGTAGATTTCAAAGCTGATTGGATAACTGGTTCTGTGACCTTAAAGCAGAGAAATCACTCAAAATGTGCTACTTTAGTGTGAAATCTTACATATAGACTATAATGAGAAAAATATGTTTAATTAAAGTTTAACTAAAGATGTTACAAAGTACATCCATGCCCTTTTGCACAAGAAAAAACAAGAACATTTAATTTAATTTAATTTAATCTAATTTAATTATTATCACATGTACATCAGCATGGATCTAGCAAAAAAGAAGTATTTTTGCAATGAATTATAAATATTATCCCTCAGAACATACATATGGGAGTTTTCTGGCCTCTCACAAAGAAAATAAGTAATTAAAGCTTATATTTTTCTAGGTGAATCATAGGAGGTGAGAAAAAATATTGCTTCTTCATAATTCTACAAAAATATTCCTAGCAACAGTAAATAATGACAGACCAGGACGTAGAAAATATATTCATGAATGCAAGAAGAGAATGAAAACATGGAACTCCTTAAATTCTTAAATTCTCTCCACAAACCCGCAAGCAGGGATCTCAGCAGATTTTCTTCTTTAAAATCCAATTGTAGATTAGGTGAGCTAATCCAAGGCTCTTCTGGAGACACCCAGGTCAAGGGAAGATCATTAAGACTTTAGTCTAAAAAGTATGTGTTTGCGATGGCCTCCCATAATTGTTCTGTTTGCCTCCCAATCAGACAATAAACTACTGCCAGAAACACATGCCAAGATGCCAGAACTTGGTGTAAGCTTCATCTACCTCACTGACCCCCCCTTCATAAACTCTCATGTTGGCAGGTTTAGGCAAGTGGATTTTGCATCAAGAGTTAGCTTTAGGAAAGTCTATAAAGATCATGAAGTTTGACTGCAAACACTCTCAACACACTTTCCATGATCACCTGTTACTTCTATTTTCCATAATCCCCTGCAGAGCTTTAATGAGCCTTCTGATTCCATGTACAATGGAAAAATCTAACTCCCCTGAGTTTCATTCTGTAGGTGATGGAGTCCTTTGACTTAACTTGTTACTAAGCACCTAATATGTTCTGGTCTTACTGAAAACACTAGGAATATGATACTCTCTGTGTATCAGATCTACTCCAAAGGACTGCCACAGTCTACTTAGGAGAAAAAAAGTAGACATATGAAACAATTGCCAAACAACAGTGTACAATAAAGTTTTCGTGTGAGTCGTGTTCCATGCTCAAAAGGCCTTAGAAAGGTAAGAAATCAGGATGAAAGTGCAAAGTGAAATGAATTGTGGAAGGGATAAGAATAGAAGAAAACTTTGAAGCATGAGAACAATGTGATATCAGTAGAAAAGCACTGTAGAAAGAAAACAATTAAATCATGATCAGAGTAACAGAGTGGATCCAATAGCGTCCTGCTTTACCAAATGGTGGGTTTTCGTTGAGATTTCATCTCTTCACCTCAAAGTACAATGAAATAGTTTCAGACACTAAATGGTGAGTACAAAATTTGGAGATTGAGGCCATGCCTTGTGAATTCTCCTTCACACATAGACAAACAGTAGATAACTCTGAGACCTGACTAACATACTTACCTGGATTCTCCCAGAAGGTCCTGTGTCTCTTTAGGATCAGATCTATATCAAATCCTATTTAATCTCTGGTACTTTACCAGAATAGGGTGCTTTCTCTCTTAAAACAAATCAATGATTTTCTTTTGTCAGGGATCACGTCCTGAGTATATGAATATGAATGGGAATAAACATATTTTCACAACCCCCCAAATCAATGACTTGCTGTGTAATACCACATTTATGTAACATTAAAATGATTAGTTGAAAAGCAAAAATTTTAGTCTATGCATTGGGGGGGATTAGGTGGAGAAAAAATTAAAATCAAGTTGCTTTTCTGAATTCGGAACACACTCGTACGTTGGTTCATTTTTAAAGCTGAATCTGATCAAACAGGTATGCGCAGGGAAAACCTCTCCACATGGAACTATTTTAAAGGCTTAAAGAACAGCTTTATTTTGGGAACTCTGTAAAATGCAGATTCTAATCCAGCAGGTCTGGGGAGGATTCTGGGTCTGCATTTCTCCCCAGCTCCTCAGGGATGTCAATGCAATGGCAAAGCCAGGAGCCTGACGCGTAGTTATAAATCTTCCAGAGACACCAAATGACACCACATCCTGTTGTGTCAAGTAAGGTATGTATGAGCACGTGTATGTGTAGCTGCATTGGGTCAAAAGAAAAACATGCAACTGCTTAATAAATATTAACATTTTAAGATAGTTGTTTCTATGCCATTTGTTGAGAATGTTCACTGGTTGTTTAAAAGATTGTTTTTCTATTACGTATTTCCTTTGTTTTGAACCTTCTTCCAAATGGAAGGCCAGAAATGAGAGCGAGAGAGAAGGGGAGCTTGCTGGGATTGCGACAAGAGTTCAGGCTCCAGTTTGGTGTTTGGCAAACTGGCCACTCTCCCTTCTCTGTCTCACTACAGCTGGGGAGCTGATGGGAAAGCCTAGTGGCCCTCTCCTTGGGTGCTGACAGGGAGGCCCAACCAACCAATTCCCAGTCCTCACAGGAACCTTCAGCCACAACAAAAAGCCCCAGCTAGCCTCTGCTGTCTTCTCTCTAGAGTCATTTTGGAACATACGGGGAACTTCCTTGCTCTTTTCATTAAGCCTCATTATATGAGCAATTAAGTCTTCTGACTGCTAGGTGCCCATGCTCCAGGATGGGGACTTCCGAACAAAGTTCGGGGTGTGGGTCCACTCGGTCTCTCCATTGGTCCAATAGACTGCATCAGGCACCAATAGCGAAAGAAAGACAGTTCTTTAATGAAATGTGAAATTGGAGTTTAAACAGAGATGGGTGGATTTCTGAAGATTAAAAGTATGTTACGGAATGTGCCTATTATCTCGTTAGTGGTTCAAAGACAATACTGTAGCCGTGCACACTGGGCAGCTGTCACTACAAGGTAAATTTCCCATGTTGTCCTTAAGTCCTGTCAATAAAGGTATATTAGAATAGAGGATGAATACCTTCCAGGAAAGTGGCAGCGTGGTGAGTAACAACTCACTCTCTTCAAGATTCAGAATCCAGAAACGAGAAAGTATCAACCTCAGGAAGGATAAATAGAGAATTAGCTGCCCACGAACCAGGAAGGATCTGACAGGAAAATTTAAACCTGAGGAGACAGAACACAAGGCCATGAAGATAAGAGACAGTCTGCACTTTCTTCGTAACTCCCAGCTGCTAGCTTACAGGAAAGGGACACTCAGCCTCCAGAGACAAAGTGAATGCTTTGAGCCCCAGAGGGCCTCATGGGGACGCAGCCACGAACAGATCAGTGATTGCTGAGATCTGCCGGGAGAGCATGGGACGCTGATCCCACCTGAGGTCTTGGACAGCCACCAGCTGGAGAGTATCTCCAGTCCAGGTGCCACATCCCTGGAGAGTGGTTGGATGCCGTTGCAGGGAAGGTTTGATTGCTTGAACACGTGACTCTGATCAGCTGTGGGGCAGCTTCACATCAGGACTCCAATGGTTATGCTCCCACTGTGACTGCATGACAGAAAGCTGCAGGAGACAGCTGAGCTTATGCAGCAGACTGGAAAGAAGCCCCCTGCGGGGGTTAAAGGGTACAGACCCACTCCAGAGCCAGAGGACAGGCTTGGCCTGCATCACTCTGGATTTGAAATTTGTGGCATTGGCACCCTGGCATTGCTGCTGCTGCATGCTGATGCTTCCATGCCGCATGGACCTGAGGTCAGATCTTATTTATCTAGCAGCATGAGCAGAGATGCTTTGAAACTGTAGATCCCTGGAGAAAACCACATGTTCAAATTCACAGAGGAACGTCTTTCATTCCTTCCCTTCCTTCCTCTTCTCTCTCTTTCTTTTCCTTTCTTCTTCTTTTTTAGTTTTCTTTCTTTCTGAGTGTGCATGCTGTTTGCTTGCTTTTTAAATTTTTTTCTTCTTTCCTCTCTCTTCTCCACCAGGTTATGTAGGTTTGGGAATTTTCATTTTTCTTTCTTGCTTATCTTTTCTTCCTACTTCTTTTTTCCTTTATTTTACTGCTTCTCCTTTTAAGAATTTTCCCTTTGATTTTTTTCTCTATCTTATTTCCCATATGATTTTTATCTCTCTTTCTGTTTTAATCTTCTATTTCACATCAGTGTTCAATTTTACCTTACCTCGCCCTATAAACACACTTTTACTACTCATACCCAGCAGCATCTTTTGTCCCACTTCTGTCTCTGGTTCTCATAAATATAGTTTAAGGTTTCAAATTTGTGCCCTTATTTTCCGCCATTCTCAACCCCCATACCTGTAAAAGTGTAATTACAAAGCTTTAGTAATCTTTAGATGGCTACGTCTATAAAATTACTGTTGAAATCATCTCTGCCATTAGCAGAGATATAGCTATTGCATGTAATACATATTGCTGTATGTCAAAAAGTGGATTGTCTTGATGTGTATGCCATAATTATAGATTACTTCTCTAGGGTTAAGTGTGACACATAATTTGCTGTTATAGTATGTTAATAAGCAGTTTGTCTTGGATCATGCTACTGCAGCTGGTTAGTTTATTACTAGGGTTGCATAATTGTTTGTATCGATCAATTTTATCAGTAAAAACTCTCAATGTGAATGGTACCAATTTCCTAATCAAAAGACAGAGAGTAGCAGAATGTATCAAGACAAAACCCAACAATATGTAGTATGAAGAAATACACAATTCAAAGATAAATTTTAAGATTAATAATCAAATAATTGGTAACAATGGTTCATGCAGTGGGAACCCAGAAAAAGCAGGAGTAGCTGTCCTAATTTCAGACAAAGTGAATCTTATGCCAAAACTGTTCAAAGGGACAGATGCATGACATACTGGTAAAGGGAACAAATCAACAGGAAGAGATAACAACTGTAAACATATGTGCATACAATACTGGCACACCTATTTACATAAAACTGACACTAATGACAGGAACAATCAGATAAAAACCAATACAGTTGTAAATGGGAAACTCTATATCCTGATATCACAGACAGATCATCTAGATAAAAGACATCAAAGAAATACACGAGTTCAACCAACCTTTCAAACAAATGGACTTCATAGGTGTCTACAGAATGTTCCACCTAACCAAAACAAACAGATTCTTCTAAGGAGAACATGCGACTTCCTCCAAAGTAAACCATGTAATAATTCATCTATCATGCTTAAGTAAATGCAAAGGAAACAGAATCATCCTGCATATGTTATCATATCATAGCATAATGAAGTATAATGATGTCAAACTATGAGGGAAGTTTTATAGCAATGAATGCCCACATCAGAGTGAGATAAAATAAATAATCTAGTGAGGCTCCTCAGGGTCCTAGAAGAACAAGGATCATCCAAATCCAAATCTAGTTGTGAGAAAAAAAATTATAATGATCAGAGTGGAAATTAATGAAATTGACAGTAAAATTTAAAAAAGAATCAGTGAAGAGCGAGTTCTTTCAAAGAATGAGCAAAATAGACAAACCATTAGCCAATCTCACCAAAATAAGGAAACAAAAGACCGATATATGTGCAACTAAAAGTGAAAAAGGCAAAATCACAGAACATTCTTCTCGAATCCAGAAGATCATTGATCTGCTACTTTGAGAATCCCTTCTTTAGTGAAATGGGAAATTCAAAATAAATGCATAATTCCTAGATACATACAAACTACCAAAGCTGAATCAAGAGGATATAAAAATCCTGAATAACCCAATATCAGTCCTTGAAACTAAAGAAGTAATAATAAAAAAATTCCTACCAACTAAACAAATCCCAGATCCCAGAAAATTCGCCGTCAAATTCTACAAGTACTTTAGCCGAAGCTCTCCAAATTCTAATGAAATCAATACAGAAGCATTACCCTGAAAGCCATTCGTGGAAATAAGCACTAATCTGATTCCAAAATCATAAAAGGTCCCAACCAAAAAAGAGAATTACAGGTCAATATCCTTAATAAACATATGCAAAAATCCTCAATAAGATACTGGCAGAATGCAACAAACACCAAAAAGGTCATACCTCATGACTGAGTAGGATTCATTTCAGTGATAGATGGTTCAGTTTACACAAATCTAATGTGATACACCCCATAAGCAGATGCAAGTACAAAAATTACATTATCATCTCAATAGATGCAGAAAAAGCATTTGACAGAATCCAATATCAATTCATGATAAAAAGAATCCTGAGGAAAATAAAGGAGGCCTTCATCTCAATCTATTAAAAGATATCTATGACAAACCAATAGTGAACATCATATTAAATGGAGAGATGCTGAAGGCTCTCCATCTAAAATCAGAAAGAAGACAAGGATGTCAGCTATCACCACTCCTGTTCAATACAGTTCTCAAGACATCACCCAAAGCAACTACTCAAGAGAAAGAAGTAAAAAAGGCACAAATCAGGAAGGAAGAAGTTAACTTCTCATTATTTGAAAATAACATGATCGTCTATATAAAAGACCACAAAAATTCCACACAAAGACTCCGATTAACTCTAACTAACAATGAAATTCAGTATTATATTAGGATATAAAGTCAGCATTCAGAAATCAATAGGATTCCTGTACAATAACAAACTCATTGAATGAAAATTTTTAAAAACAATATCTTTCATAATAGTATCAAGAAAAATGAAATGTTATACTTAGAAATTAACCTAACCAAGGAAGTGAAAGATGGCTAAGATGAAAACTGTAGGACCCAAGAAAAGAGAGTAAAGAAGACACCAAAAGCCGAGAAGGTCAGCCCTGGTCCTGGATGAGAAGAACCAACATAGCTGAAATGGCTATATTTCCAAAATTGTTATGGAGATTTAATGCTACTAAATACTTAACACTTATTATACAACTAGTGAAAGCAATCCTAAAATTCATATAGAACCAGATGGGACCTAAAAAACCTAAAGCAATTCTGGGCAATAAGGGCAAAGTAGAGCATTACAAACCTGGACTTCAAGTTCTACTACAAAGTTACAGTGATAAAAGCAGTATGATACTGGCAAAAAAAAAAAATAAATAAAAAACAACAAAAAACCCCTAGTACATCACTGAAACAGAAAAGAGGATGCAGAAACAAGCTCAGGCACACAGAGCTACCTTTGACAAAGTTATCAAACACTTTCACTGGAGGAAAGATAGCTTCCTTATCAAATAGTGCTGGGTAAACTGACCATCCACATGCTGAAGATGGAACTTTGACCTGTATCTCCCATGAAAATGAAATAAAAATCAAGAAATAATAAAATAGAAACAATTTGTTGGAAGACAAAAACTCTTGAAGACATAGGCATAGGCAAGGATTTTCTGTACAAAATCCTAGTTGCATAAGAAATAACATCAACAATCAACCAATGGAATTATCTCAAATTAAAGACCTTCTGTACAGCAAAGTAAACCACCAAAAGAGTGAGGAGACAAGCTACAGAATGGCAAAAATATATTTTTCCAGCTGCTCCTTGGCAAAGTAACATGTCTAGAATATAAAAAACAAAAAATTAGACATCCCTAAATTTAAAAGCCTAATCAAGAAATAGACAACTGAAATAAACAGACATTTCCCAAATGAAGAAGTACAAAAGTACAAATAGCCAATAAATATATATTAAAAGTGTTCAACAGAACTGGCTATTTGAGAAACATAAATTGAAATAATACTGAGATTCCATCATCAAGAAATCAAATGACAACAAACACTGGAGAGAAGGGAAACGGGCAGCTCCTCTTCATTGGTGGTGAGAAGAACACAACCACTGGTACAACCACTGTGGAAATCAGGATGGAGATGACTTAGATATTTAAAATGGAAATTCCCTTTGACCCAGCTATTCTCCTAGTTATATTCCTGAGTTAAACACATCACATTACAGTGATACATGCATACCCATTTTTTAGCAATTCTTTGTTGCTGACTCTTGAACACAGCCTATATATCCATCAGTAGATGAATGGGTACCAAAAATGCAGTAGTCATACACAAATGAATACTGCTCTGCCATACAGAAGGTTACACTTGTATCCTTTGTAGGAAAATGGGTGCATCTTGATACAATAATGTTAATTAAATAACCCAGACACACCAGACTAAGATCACATAGTTTCTCTTCTATGGGAAGCTCAATATGTAAATAAAGTGTAAAATAAAGGACAAACAGTATTTTTTAAAAAAGGACAAAAATGTTACTGGAATTCAGCATGGCCACCTAAATCAAAAAGCACACCTTGATTTAATATAATTGTTTTAGATGTTTTAAATGTCTTTAGTTGTTGAACTGTGTCTATGATAAATAATTTTATAAAGACTTAAATAAATCTGATGCTGGCAAAAAGATATATTTATTTTGTGCAAAAATTATCAGTTCGAGTTCAAGATATATATGTACTGTATATACTGGGAAGCCAAGGTACGTAGGAAGTTTGTTGAAAGTGCTATTTGTTGAAGCCTCAGCCCAAGACGGTACAAATTTCCTATGTACCTTGGCTTCCCAGTACATAGAGTAGATTTTAACTTCATGAGTACGTGGTAACCCTGTATTCGGAGCCTCTCTCTCTCTGCCTTCCATCAGCATCACCCATGTTCAGAGTGTGCTTCTCCACTGCCGCCTGTGCTGTGTGAAAGAGGAGGGGTCCCTGCTCTTTGCTGAGGTCCTTCATCCCCACCCCACCTCTTGAGGGTCAGTGCCAGCCCTCCTCCTTCCCCAGCCCGCTCTCCTCAAAGCCACCATAAAGCACAGTGCATCATGTTTCAGTGGGCCTTAAATGATGGTCAGATCCATCTTTCAGGTTGTTTTAAATTATGGGCTCTAAAGTGGCAAGAAAAATTTCAATAGAGGGTAAAATATGAAAAAAGTAAATAAATGTTTAAACACCAATGTTTCTACACACAATAAGTCTGAGAAATTTCAGTCTAGAGGGCTTCTTAAGCAAATACTGGTTTCGGGCTATAAATGGTATGCATTAGAAAGATCACACCTTGTAACGGTACTTATTCTCTTGCTCATGCAAGAATCAATTGGCAGAGACAAAGACTAAGAAGCAGCCCTTCCATTTAAATATGACGTTAGGAGGGTGGCATGATTGTGCATGCCTGTAATCCCAGCACTTGGGAGGCTGAGGCAGAAAGGTTGCCATGAGTTTGAGGCCAATATGAGCTATTTACTGAGCTCAATGTTGGTCCAAACTACATATCAAGAGTGTGGATTATTTTATGAAGAGAGCTTTGGTTTGACATTACTTTCCTTTATTTTTTGGAATGTCTACTGCTTAAAACTACCAGAGAGGTTTGTATTAATAAAAGGTCTGCTTCTAAGACCTACTCGTTTTTCTGAAACTAAGTTTTTGCTACTAATCAATTTATATTGCTATGTCATTTTACAACCATAAAAGTAGAAGGTTCATTTAAATTAACTTAGTCATTTTAAATATTTTCCATTTAGCCTGACTGGTTTCATTTTGTGTGGGCCTTGTGTGTGTGCATGTGTGAGTGTCTACATGAGTGTATGTGCATGTACATGCACATTTGCTCACTCACTTCCTGGATATTGAACCTAGAACTTCGCATTTCCCACTGAGCTACGCCACACACATTTACTTTTGTAATCTGAGACAGAGACTCTACAGAGGGATTCTCACTCCTCTGTCAGCCTCTCAAATGGCTGGTATTACAAGCGTGTGCCACCATGCCTGGTATCATGGGCATTTTAATTCTAACTCTTGGCACATTAAACACTAGAATGTTAGTTATTACATTTTAAATGTTATGCCCTTCAAGAAATTAATTAAAACTGATGTCCATCCAACTCAAATACTTATTACTAAACATACCTCTCCTAAATGTAAATGTTTACTGACCTTTCAGTCAAATACTCTCAATAACATAGAAGAGAAGCACTTTTCCTGAGCAAATATCTTTTTTTATCTTACAAACATTGAATCAATAATTCTTTTTCTAAATTTTTTTTTTGAGGTACTGGGGATCGAACTCAGGACCCTGTGCTTGCTAGGCAAGCGCTTATTCCACTGAGCTATATCCCCAGCCCCGCTGAATCAATAATTCTTTACCTTGATTACCTAAAACACAAAGGCAAATCTATGACCCACCTCCACTTCCTTCATGTAAAAGAAGATTAAATTGTGCAAATTGTGAAATAACTTCACCCTGTATTTGCTGCTGTAATCTTTCTTTTGCCTTTTGCTCAATTTGTTCATTTAGTTGTAATATATATTTTTCATAGGGTAAATAATTAGGGAACCCTAAAATAATTTAGAGGAGCAAGTGAAATATAAATAAATAAATTCTATTCCAGGACTGTAACAATGCCAACTGAACCAAGTTTTGCCTGGTGAGGCTCACCTCCTATCGCTCGACAAAATTCATTCTAAATAATAAAAACGTCCCTGAGTGTTTGCCTAGCCCTTCATCAAGGCTTCCGTTTCATTTCTCCCGTTATATAATATCACCATTTGTTACCTTTATGGTCCCACAGTCTACAAAGAATATGAGGACCTTCCCAGGGGTTAATCAGAAATCTTTTGGCCTCCCACCTGCCCCTTGTTGAATATTCTGTGTTATGAATACTTTGTTCCCCATTCACAACATCAATGATTTAGGGAAGCACAAAGCAAAAAATAAACGAACCCTATGGCTCCTGTGGGAAGCCTTTACTGTTTTTCTCCCTTTAGCTGTTTGGTTATTCTTGCATTATCTCTTTTTCAGTAGCATGTTTGTTTAAAGTGTTTGTACAGAAAAGGCCAACTCTCTGTCCTATTTGTGTGCCTTTCTGTTGTTGATAGAGTGATGTATCTTAAAAGGAAAGATTTTTTGAGTTTAGTATTAGTCATTTACAAGCATTTGAAGCAGGATGCAAACCCAAAATACTGGACTGTATTTGTGCAGAAAATGTCACCATAACAAATCAGTGTGTCCTTTTCAGGGAGCGCCATCAAATGGAAAGATCCCTCAGCAACGTACAATTGCGTGACTATGACGTTTACCCAGGCTGCTAAGGAACAAGCTTCTTTACAGTGACGCGAGAAGCCAGGCAGGAAGTGCTCGCTAAGTGCATTTGTGTGACTCACAGCCATTTGCTTTTATATCATTCGCAGTTCGCTCGTTAGCATCAGTGCTGGGGGCTCAGGGATGCTCAGTGGGCAGTGATTTTTCTTCGTAAATGTCCAGCAAAAAACTGAAATGAAAACCCAATGAGGATTCTGTTCCTGAGAAAGCTTTGCAAAAACAACAGAGGTTTTATTTTGGGAAGTCCGTATACAGGTCTGAGAAGTAAATTTCACGTTCTTGGGATTGATTCTCTTCCAAGATGTGTCTCAAACACACGCACGCGCGCACACACACACACACACACACACACACACACACACACACACACAGAGAGAGAGGGAGAGAGAAAGAAAGAGAGAAACAAGCAAAGGTAAGGCAAAGAGGTTATATTCATCTCTACAGTCTGTTTCTCTTAAAAATTTTATTGGAGAGAATGTTTTAAATACCATGTACTCATCAGACACCCAAGCTCTCACACAGCAGGATACTGGTAAATGTTTAATGACTGTCTCTAGGGAAGATGAAAAGACCCTGATTTTCAGTTTGCTGATTTTCCACAGTGTAAATACACTAACAAAGCCAGTTTCTAAAGCAACATGTCACTGAATGCATGACTGAGGAAAATCAAGAATAATTAGCTTCCTTGCAAGCTGATGAGCCACTTCCACCACACTTCACTGCCCTCTAAAACAAATGGAGATTTATGCTCATGTAGAATAGAAACTAATTTCTCACACAGGGTCCTCCCAAAACTCAAAGGATAATTCTGTGTGGCTAATGCCACGTATACATGTATTATACAATGTTTTTCAAGTTTCTCCTTTTTTCATTTTCATTCCCGACTCATTCAGAAATCTTGGTTCTCTTTCTTTGCAGTAAGATTAATGTTTGAAAGGCTACTGAAGTCAATAACTCAAATGAAAATGAGGATATTCTCAGATATTAAGCGTGTGTGTGTGTGTGTGTGTGTGTGTGTTTTAACTACTTTGAAATTAAAAAGCCACATAGTCTGTAGCAAAATATACTACCAAACTATTTTATATTAAAATTCCAGGGTGGGATATAGCTCAGTGGAATAAGCGCTTGCCTAGCAAGCGCAGGGTCCTGAGTTCGATCCCCAGTACCAAAAAAAAAAAAAAAAAAAAAATTCCAGGGTGTACCAAGTTCCAAATAAAAGGTAACTAAGAATAAAAATTGTGAAACTGTATGAATTGGTCTAACTTCTTGCTAATCAAGACCAAGCACAGCAGGCACGAGCTTGAGCTTTAAAGCCATATAGCTTTTGCCTGGATGCTGGCACTGCAGCTTCCAAGCTGTGCTCTCCGGTAAATTGCTCACCCCTGCCCACCACACAGTTTCCTCCGGTGTTAGCAGGGGTAACTGTCTCACTGCATTCCGATGAGACCCTGCACGCCACAGTTTCACAGCAATCTCTTCATAAGAATCCCAGTACTATAATTATTAAGATTTTTTAAAATTTACAATATTACTAATGTCCCCTTCAGAATCTCCTTGCAAATAACACATTTAGAACACTGTGGAAATACATTCTCTTAATGATTCCAACAATGAGCATATTAAGAATTCTGGAGACTAACATAAGGTATTTCAAAGAAAATTCATTTTTAATTTCCCAACAGTAGTAGCACTGTCCTACTTCAGTGACCACTTTCTCTACCTAACAGGATTTTCTCCTGCATGAGAACTCCCAAAAGTATTAAACATTTCCCCAAGTTAATCCACTTTTACTACTCATTTGGAACTTTCCAACTTTACAAAAGTTAACCATACACTTTGTAACTTATTTGCTTCCTTTTCTGATATCAAGCAAATGAAAATGAGAGACCTAATTCCCAAGCCACATTAGGTAACAAAGTTTATAAAACTCAACTGACAAAGAGACACTTCTTACATTCTTTAGTACTCTATGTATTTTTTAAATAACATTAATTAAATAATATGTGCATGTGGCTGGGGATATAGCTCAGCGGCATAAGCACCTGCCTGGCAAGCACAGGGTCCTGAGTTTGATTTCTGGTACCCCCCCAAAAAATGTGCATCATTGTCTTGACCATTGAAAATGTCTTTTTGTTCTTAAATGGTAATAACTACAACGCAGAAGATAGTAATCATTTGATTGTGTCTGTAAGGTGGATATCATCTCAGAGACCATCTGAAAAATAACAGGTCTTCCCCATGACAGGTTTTGATGATATCTATTCATTATCTAGCCCCATCATCTTCTTTATATACCTACTAGGTATAATTTTATTCATGAAATCAACACACTCAACAAAGTATAATTTCCTACATTCCCTGTTACTGGAGAGATTGTTTTTTCATGGATCTGATCAACAATGTGAACACAGAAGTCTATACAACTGTATTTACTCATGAAAATTTAACTGCATACCCCTTTTGAAATCTGCCTTTCTCTTATCTTGGTATAGACAGGGGTAAGATGTTTATTTGTGGTGGAATCATAAAGTTGAGAGCCACACACTAAGGACAATAGAGACACAAAAAAGAAAAAAACCAGAAAAATGAGAGCATGAAGAAACAGACATGCCAGGTCTGAACTATCTAGTTCCAGACTTCTCTATAAACGAGAAAAATAAATCCCTTGTTTTTTCAAGCGATTGTAGTCAGGTTTGTATTACATGTAGTTAAACACAATCATATCTTCCATGCTCCCCTTTCACATAGAGGGAAACACCAGCTTTTGAACATTAAGCAGCACATCCAAAGTCACAGAGCTCTAAGATCTGCACTCAGCTCTTTTTCTTTGATGCAGAGCCCACGCTATTTCTACTCCCCCACACCGCTTTCATAGACAGACAAATGTTCCACATCAGATTTGGAAAAAGTCTCGGAGAACATACAACCAAAATCCTCATTTTAATCAGGAGGAACTTGAGGCCCGGTACAATTAAAGCATCTGTCAATCTAAAATCTAAGCAAGAACGAAATGGCACAATCCATAAACTATGGGATAAAGCAAACGGAAAGTTAACTTAAAGCCAAAATTAAACACCTTTGAGTCAATAAAAAGAGAGTGAGGATGAGAATCTTTTTAAGAACAACAAGAAAAAAATTTCAAGTTCGCTGCAACAGATTGTGCTGGCAGTGGTAAAGTGCGATGTTGCAAGAGGCAGATATTTTGGTATCACAGTGTAGGATCTGAGGATTTCCAGGAAACAAAAAGACCAGAACTAAGGAGCACAGCCTCCGAGTGACCCCGAGGTGATTTCTGTCAGAAGATCCCACAGTAAATTTCATTTCATTTATTCATACATCAGACAAAGCCAATCTAAAAGTAGCTTCTGAAATTCCAAGAATCAGCATCTGCAATTTATCCTCTGACTATGTTCACAGTTCAAGGCCCCTTTTCTTGCCTCACAGCAATATCATTACACAAATTCAGTAAAAAAAAATAAATAAATAAATGAATAAAAGGGGAAGAAGTGCACCCGGGAACACACACATACACAGGCACTGTCCACACGGCTCCAGGAAACAGTGAAAATCAATAAGACAAAGTCAGCGGTGGTTATTTGGAGAAGTGAAGATCAGAGCTGATTTATTGTTCTCACTGTTTTCCTATAATTTGTAAATGTCACTCAATATACACTAACTTTCTAATCGAAAAATAATTCAAAACATATTTTAAAACCTGTTTGACAATTATGTGGTGCTATACATTCAACACAAATGGACAAACACAATTTAGGATTATTAAATGTGTTTTCACACTAAATGTAAATTTAATTCTTGCAATGAATCAACACATTAGATGTTCTGAAAAAACATTCGTTTTACTATATTTGTTCACCACCATTTTTGACAGTACCTGAGATGAAAATTTATAAGGTATAATTAACTATGTTGTCTGTAAAAACAAAATTCTTACTTTTGCTAATTTTCCCAGTTATAAGTTAAATTTCAACATATCACTACAGAGTTTAGTAAGTTCCTTATTCTTACTTAAAATAAAAGGTGATTTAGCTCAGTGAAATTGTTAAGCATTTAAATTATTTATGGGGGTTGGGGGCTGGGGATATAGCTCAGTTGAATAAGCCCTTGCCTGGCAAGTGCAAGGTCCTGAGTTCGATCCCCAGTACCACAAAAATAAATAAATAAATAAATAAATAAATAATTTATGGGAACTAAACTTTGTGAACCTTTTGAGATATTAAAAGATGTATCAAGAAGAAATTTATCACAAAATATTCAAAGAAATATCTCCAGATAAACATTATGGATGTTTATTTTCAACAATATTTATTACTGATAAAATAGGCAACATCAGTACAAATGTCTTGTAAACAGAAAAAGCTCACATTCAAATCATAGATTCACAGGTTAAGATACATTTTATTTTCAACAAAGTGGCCTGAATAAGAAAATATTATTAAAATTTTTTAACTCTTTAAATATTTATGTAAGAAAAAATATTCCATGATAAACATTTGTCATTTGGGGTTGTGCAGCTGTTCTCTTTGAAGGACTTCCAAGCTAACTAACAAAGCCAAGGGAGGTAAATGTTCCCTCTCTTAATTTATAAGCCTGAGAAGAGATTTTTTTTTTTTTGTGGTACTGGGGATCGAACTCAGGACCCTGCGCTTGCTAGGCAGGCGTTTATTCCACTGAGCTATATCCCCAGCCCCCAGCCTGAGAAGAGAGATGCTCAAATTTGGGACTTAAATTCTGCTGCTAGTGGCTCATCCTCTTGACCCATATTGATATTAAAGTCCCTGGTCTAAAATGAAAGTTCAAGACAGTGATTTTCCCTGAGGTGTGGAATCTAGAAGAGGCCACTGGTAATGAGAATTAATGCCGGCATGACAGAGAGACTACTTCTACCACCGCATTTTTGGCTGGTTATATATGGATTTAGTTCTGTCCATTTTCCAGGCTACTCCTGCATGGATGATATCAGTTTTGTGAACTATTCAACTAATATGATTCTCCTTTTAAGAAAATGCTCCCACTTTTTAACTAGCTTGGTCAAAACTGAACATTGGACCATGAGATACATGTGGCCATATAATCCAAATTTTATTAGGATATTCAAAATCATTTAGATGGGCAAGAGAGGTAAGAGGAAAAATATGTATGTTGGTTAGGGCAGCTAAAGCAATGGACTAGGGTGAGCATTTGTGATTTTGGATGTCCAACAAGCAATACCTGTTCTGGTTTATACCTAGATGTCCTTCAAAAGCCTCATGCACACAGAGGTGTGGCTTTTGGAGTTGACTGGACCATGAGGACATCATATTCTTCAGTGGATTATTCCACTGATAAATTTATGCTAAATGTGACATTGAGAGGTGAAAGGCAGTTGGAGGAGGTGGTTGAGTCAGGGCAAGAGGGCTTATCACTGCCTCCTCTCTTGGTCTCTCCTATTTCCTGTCTGTCATGCCAGGAGCTTTTACTCCTCTGCCAGGCCACCCTCTCTTAGAGTCAGCCAACAATGGACTAAAACCTCCACAGCGGTGAGCCAAAGTAACCCTTTCCTCCTTAAGAGTTGTAGAAGTAGGTATTGTGTCTCAGCAGCAGGAAAGCAACTAAGACCACACTCAGTCTTACAGCTAATGCTGTCAGTCGTACAACTAATGAGGAACCAAAGCCTCAACTCACAATATGGAAAACAGATGCTTCTTTCGGATCCCTAAAACCAGCAGATATATGGAGACTCAGCCAACGGCATGTTTTCATCTAAGGCTTAGAATATGGAGACTGAGTCAGAAAGGGACATAAAAAGTCACAATCATCCTAAGTGTAGCTGAATTAAAAATAGACATATACAGCAGCTAACATCCAGAATGGGTACTCTGGAGTCGTGACTGCCATGCTGGACACAAAAGCGAAAGTGGGTTCCTGTGCATTGCTGTGGAATGACCTTGAAGTCTACTAGCTTTTCTGGGTGCCTGCCCCTTTTCGAAGCCTTGTGTTCTAGTATTCCAGTATTTTCATGATCTGCCCATTCCATGTCAACAAAACTCCATTTCTACCTTAGGTAGACAGCCCTCTCTGTTGCTTACAACCACATACTCCATTTGTTCAAAGACCAAAAAACTGAAAACTCCAACTTAGAATATTTTTCATGAATGCTAAATTTGTTAAGTATTGGAGATAAGAATAAATGTTGTAGAGTTATAATTTTGCAGTTTCACAGTCCAGAGTTTCCATTTTTCCTTTCAGCTTTGTAAGATGTGTGAATTTACATGTTTCTGAACAAAGACAAAGCAGTACCTCCATCTCCTAACATCTAAAAAAATGACACTGGCTACCATATGCTACATAGGTAGCATGATGCCCTGCATGCAACAGATTTTTGCCTTTTTTTAACTTTCAACTTTGACGTTTGCCAGATGCTTGTCCTTTACTTTCTGTGAGATCATTTACCCATTGGTGAATTCATCCCCAGTCTGTCCCTTCAACCCATGGTGTTCTTCCCTCTCCATATCCTAGCTGACTCATACATTCTCTAGCTCCCAGCTGAATGTTTAGTTTCTAAAGTGAGCCAGTCTGGAACGTCCATGATCAGGTCAAATCTATTTATATATTCATCTAAAGTCTGAAATTTCTTTTATGTGTAGTTTTCTTTCACTTAATAGGCAGCTAACACATGTCCAACACTACTTTGGAGGTTTACTGGTTAAAAATAGTTACGGTCATAGCTTCCAGATTCCATACTTCCTAGAAAATAACAGACCATAGATAAGGTCACAAGTTTAATTCAGAAGTAAGTAACATTTAAAAAATAGGAAACGAGATTAAATGATCAAAAATTTAGTTGGAATAAATAAGCAAGTGATTTTTCTTTAAAAGTAAAATCTGAGCTAAAAAATGACTATTAAAGGACGGTGTAGATAAATAGCATTTCAGGAAATTCTAGGGGAATAGCATTTCAGGAAAGAAAGAATAAAAATAATAATGAGCCTGAGGTTGGAATGAGGCTGGTAATTTCAAAGAACTCAAAGAAACTGTGGCTGGAAAGAGAAAAGTCAGAGATAAAGTCAGATAAAAAGACTGGAGAACGCTATAGTCCAAACACGGGAGCCAAAAAGTTTAATTTTAAAAATGCCTCAGTAGCCATATTTTGAAAATGTAAAAAGATGCATTTAAAATTAATTTATTAAAAGTATATTTTATTTAATCCAAAATATTATGTAATAACTACTTGAGAATTTGCATATTTTTAAATTTTTTAACTGATGCATAAAATCATGTCAAATGTACATATTCATGGGCTACCATATAGTGTTTTGCTGCATGTGTACATTGCGTAATGTTTAAATCAGGTCAAACACACTTATCTCCCCAAATACTTATCATTTCTTTATGGTAAAACTTTCAAAATTCTTTCTTATAATGTTTAGAAGGACCTATTTTATTGTTGTCTTTGATAATTACCTTCTTGCTTCTATCTTAGCTATAACTTAGTACACACTGGTCAACCTTTCCCTATTTCACCATCCCACAACATACTTCCATGTTAGAAAAATAAATGTTGCTGTCCTGTTTTCATTTCATTTGTTTCTTTCTTACTAAATTTTGAAATCTGGTACACAGTATATGCAACATATCTCATCTAATTACTTCAGTTATGCCAAATGTTAAAATAGCCACATGTGGCCAGGAGCTACCATATTTGACAGCCTGGTAGTGGATTAGTTTGGCCTTTGGAGTTGTTGCAAGGTTTAGAAATGGCAAAGGAAACAAGAGAAGGGAGAGAAAAGAAGAGGGAAAGGAAAGGATGGGGCAGTAAAAAGATTTAAAATGTGTTATTTACCAACTCGCCACGATGAATGTAACCATGTACCACAAAATGTACTGATACAAAATTATAAAAGAATTTACATAAAGTGATAATACACTAGATGGTTTTAAATGAAAAAAATAATAAAATATAAATTACCTACCCTAAAACTTAGCATTTTTCCTAACATTTAAATATACAAAAACTAGAAAATATGTTGATATTATACTGTGAACTTAATATTTTGCCCAATATAAAGTAATTATGCTGTACCAGTCATTGTGAACATATAGTAAAATACTCATAAAACCAACCAATTATCAGCACTAATCCCCACATACAAATGCACATCCTGCATTTGTATATATCACTACTCTCCATAGCATCCTCCTGATGCCATGGGGTGTATTACCACCTGATAGATTTTGCATTTTTACAGTTGCGTTTATTTGTTTAAAATTTTAATAAGAATATAAGCTCAATGAAGTCATAAATTTTTATAGGTCCTTTTTATCACTGTGTCTTCATTGCCTGTAGAGCTACTGGACCAACAAAATTGCCTCATATATATTTGTCTTAAAAAGAAATATTTGATCAAATCTATCATCCCCACTAAACCTCCATAAGTACAGGGTCATGTATTTTTTGTTCACAAGTATATTCCTGGAGACAATGTTCAATAATATATATATGTATTTTAAATATGTATCATTCTTGGGAAATTCAGTAAAGATATATTAAATAAATAAGTACACTAATTTTCTTATAATGCATTATGTAAAGATGAATTTGTTCACGGTAACCATGCAGAATGGCAATGTAAGAGCAACAGTATTTAAACAGGACTGAAATAGACTTAAATATACAGAATCTCAAAGATGATGGTAGGTCAGTTATGTGGGTTGTTCATTACTTTGGTTATAAAGGAAGAAAAGGATTCTGAGAAATGTTCATTTTAGTGTCTTTCATTCCTCTCCAATTATAGCAGCCTTATAGTAAGCATATAAGCCTAGTCTCATAGATCACCAGTCACCTTAGATGAAAAAATATTTATTATAAAATTTTTTAAATTATTGAATACCTCAAGTAAAACATTCAAGTAGCTATCATTCATCCCTATCTAGATAAGTGAATGTATTTCTTTCAAAGTGAGGGTACCAGGATAGTTTTTCTATTTTTACCTCAAATCTTTTGTGTCTCTTAATTTTTCATTTGTTAAAAAATGCACTTGAAGTAATCTTATAGAGGAGATTCAAATTTCTATAAAGTTCATAATGTTTTGTCACGTAATGAATCTTTTGGAGAACTGAAAACAGTGAGATTTATCAATGTGTCCCACTTCTCTGCCAGTACGAATAGCACATGCACATTGAGTCATTTTTTCCAAGTGTAGGGAGGAATTTGCACTGTCCCATTTCTCTGTACTTTGCTTTCAGGGAATAGTAAACACTAGCAAGGAGACTGGCTGAGGTGAGGGTTGTGTGACCAAACTCTTCAGTCTACACAGGAATCAAATACATGAATATGAATTCATTCACGTGGTGCTTTGCTCAGTGGTATTAAAGAACCATGGTTAATTAAGGATCTGAACTTCTCTCCTACTTCTGCACTCTAACCTACAAATCAGTCTGTTCACTGTCTCTCTGCATCACGGGAACTCTTTACATTTAGTGATGGACTTAATATTCAATTCCCTAAAACAACAGTAAAAACAATGTCATATGGATTATCCTTTTCTTTTCCTCAGCAGAGAAAAGCATGTCTATTCATGCCTTCCAAAACTGACAATTTCAATTTTGTGAATGCTAAGAACAGCACAATTAACACAAAGAGCAATAAGATCTAACTGGCTTGAAGAAGCAGCACAGTGTGCTAGCTAGAAAGGCAAGCTCAGTTTCAAATCCTTGAAGATTCAACTCTTGGCTCTGTCTCTTACTGAAAGTGTGACCATCAGCCAACTTCACTTTTCCTATCCATAATTTCCACATCTAACAAAACAGCCTGGTTATATTACCATGAGAACTGAATGACATGATAGTTAATAAGCGTTTGATACAAGGTGAACATGCCATGCTTTTTGTCACTACGTACATCTCGCTCTAGTAGCTGTAACAAGTACAGCTGAGAAAAGGACCAAGAAAGGGTGCAGGAGAACTAGCAAGAGAACTTTTGCAATAATACTGATTTTAAGAAATGAGATACTCCCACAAAGAGGTTTCAGAAGCACTGAGAAGATAGAATTGAGGTGTCCAGCGTGTGGTGGCGGTGAGTGCTGCAGGTAGTAAAAATGCAGAGAAGGGTGGCTGTACATGGAAGTGGCTTCCACAAGGACAATCATCTACAGAGTTCTGGAAGAGAGAGGATGGGTGATTAAACCAGTGAAGGTTACACGAATTATTGCTTTTATGTCAAAACCTAGTACTCTCAGTCTCTGGGCACACAGTCCTTGAGAACTGGATTTCTTGTAAGACATATGTCAATCTATAAGCACTCCAGCCCATCCTGATAAATGAAATAAATACTATTCTCCTATGTATGGGTACATGGGCCTGAATATAATTCTTAAAATTTTCCTTAAGAAGAAACTTATTTCTGGGAGTACTGGTGATGACCATATACCAAGGTCTTAATAACCACTTTCCAACTTTAGAACACATTCTGCTTATTTCAGATTTCATGCATATAGTTACAATGAAGAATTGAGAAAAAACAATAGAATATTATGCTACATCTAAACAATGTCATGTTTGTTTGATAATTGTTTTTCTTTGCATCAATTATTTCAGTTGCTGTGACTGTTCTGGTAAATATGTATACACAGCTGGACATAATTCTACAGTGCTTATTTCTCTGTTAGAACCTCTATTCAGTTCCAATGGCTTCCAATATTTGACTAGAGAGCCTTCCAGGTAATTGCAATAGAACCTCTATTCCCCTGTGAAAGGATTTAGCTTGAGTTTAGAGAAAACTAACATTAACCTGGAAGCAGAGGGATGCGCTAAATAGAGAGATGAACCGCAAACACTGCCTGCCTGCCATTCTGACACGCCCAGGACTTTAGTCATTCCATCTGCATTTGCAGTTACGTTGTACACAGCAAAGAAAAGTTAGTGGCTTCCAAGTAAGAAAATGGAGAAATAATTGCTCCTAGTCCATCTTTCGCCCCCAATGTATCTCACAGACTATTTAATAGCTCTCCTAAAGAGAAATCGAGAGAGAAAAAATAATAATTACTTGAATAAAGTTACAGTTTTATGTATTTTATTTTTATTTTGTTTTTTCTGGAAGCTCAAACAAGGGGTATTTTCTAGTGTAGCTAATTCAGTTGAAGTGTGTGTTCCCCTTTTCCACCCACACTAGCACCACAACCACCACCCTACGCACACACACAGACATCACACAATTTTTTATTTAGAAATATTTTGGTGCAATTTAACATTTGGAAGGAGTTTTTACCACATGGTATGCATTGTCAGCTCTACATCAGAGCTTCACAAGGCCAAAGTTAATGCTTGTAGACTTTTATTCTTGGTGAAAATAGCAGAGATAAATTTCAGACATGGTCTGACTATTCTACCAGATATCAAAGAGGCCCCAAGGAGAGCAGAAAACTTACCAAAGAGTCATGAGAGCTAGCTTAAATTCAACTGCCCTGCAAATGCTGCCTGGTGTAAGGCCAGTCACTCTGACAAGCTGAGCCTTGGATTACTGGCCTAAAATTAAGACTCACACAAGATAATCTCTACCATCTCTGAGAAGAGTTGAATTCATTGCTTCCCAGAGCCGGCTACCCATTCTCTGAATGTCTTATACCTTTAGTATTTTCTCAGCACAGTTCTTCTCATAAGAAACCATCTAGACCTCACCTTAAAAATACATGCTTATATTCTCTCCGCATTTCCTTAGCTTATGATGAGAACCTAATTCATATGCTTATTTAGCCAAAAGTGTGTGAAGTGATATGAAAATGCATATAGAATGAGGCTATGCATGTAATCCATACCAAAATATCTGGTTGTGTAGCCAAAAATGCCCCCCACCCCCCAGCCAGTATACCTCAGTTTCTGTTAGTTTCCCAGGTAACCTCCAGTTTATGTTATTTCCTGTTACAGTTCCTGTTATTTTTGTTTCTTAGAAATAGCTAGTCACTGGGCTGCATGGCTGGTTACTATGATGCATATTGTAGGAACCAATCAAAGTTTTTGCTTGCAAACCTTCTATAAGCCTTAGAGTTTCAGAAATCAAGACCTGACACTTTTTCTTGACATTAAATATATCTTGTTGACATTAACTAAATCTGCTTCCAAATCCTGGGTGACAAGTTGATGCCTCTGTTTGCCTTTGTATTTGCTGCATTGGCCAGGAAGACTGTTCATGCTGGTCTCTTTAGTCACTGACAGCAGCCCTTGCAGCTGGAGCAAGGACCACTCTGGTCCTGATAGGAAGGCACATGTTCAAGATTTCTCGAGTCCCTTTGGAGGTCTGGAGAAGGATTCCTAGCTCCCTCTTAGAAGAGCTCACACTGGACGTGAAAGAGAGGAGGACACAGTCCACCTGCCTGCCCACCTGCCTGTCAGCCAGGTTCTGGTAGGAAACACAGGAGCATCAGTTTTAGTCTATGCCTGTTGACTTTGAACACAAGGAGAGTGTTTGTAATGGACAATGAAAGCAATGGACTGTTCCACCTGTGCTCCAGAGTGAGAAGGAAGAATTCCTCTCCAAACTATGGCACTTGACTGGGCCACACCCAGCAGTTCCAAGGATGTGTCTGATAAAGACAAAGCAGAGAATGCACTGATACTTCTCCATACTCCAGATGGTCCAAGTGTTGCTGAGAGACAAGTGGCCAGATGAGAATCTGAATGGCCTCTTTCTCTCTGGGGCATTTGTGGGCATCTGTCTGTTGTGCCATCCTTCAAGGGTACACATGTAAGAAATCAGAGATGGGAACTAATTAGTCAGAACCCATGGACCTTGACTGCAGGCCCAAGAATTTTTAAAAGGGCTTTTGTGGTGATTACAGAGTTCAAATAAAATCAAACTGCTGCTCCCTGAGCCTGAACCAGACCCGAGAATTCTGCTGTACTCTCCACTGGGCCAGCTCTTCAGCCAGCAAAAAGAAGCAAAGAAACCAAGTCAAGAACTGCTCAAAGACATTGAAGAAGGGAGCAAAAATCTCATCGACATGCCAAAGTTGCCACTGTTACTCAGAAGCCTGATAAAGCCCTTCAGACTTTTAGGGGAGACTCTATGAAGCCTTCAGGGTCTACATTCCTTTGACCCAAAAGCTCCTGAAGAGCCACAGATGGTAAGTGCAGCCTTCATTGCACAAAAAGCTCTTGATGTCTACAAGAAAACCCGGTCTGATAAGCAATCCTGCCTCCTGGCCAAAACCCCATGTTTCGGTTATAAGGGCTATGAACACTAAAAAAAAAAAAAAAAAAAGCCCATTCAGATTTAAAAATAATGCAACATCAGTATTGGAGGCCAACCTATGGCTTTCCTGGTAGACAGTGGAACAGAACTCTCTGCCTTCAAAAATCTGCTCTGTCTGGAAAAGGTTACTATCACTAGGGCAACTGGGATTCTTGCCTCTCCCTGCTTCTACTGGTCATACAGGAATTCCTGTCACCAAACCAGTCAGCCTCCCTCTCCTTTCACCCTGCACTGTCAAAGTTGATCTTAACTCTGACTGTCCCCTGAGAGGAAGAATGACCTCTGCTTCAGCATGAGAGAAATAATTACAATCCTGAAATTCTAAAAAATCTCCTCTCAGAGGTATGGGCCAAAGACTCACCTCCAGGCCTGGCCATCGACTGTGCTCTCATATCCTATGCTGTGGGAAACACAAACAGGCATCCATCCACCCACCAGCTGCCTAAAACAGTTTGGGATTCTAATAGACATTCAGACTTGAAACACTCCTCTCTACAGCTCCCAACCTGTACACCTTTCTTGGACTGGTACCTCGAGATGGCGCCTGGTTTACATATCTATATATATATATATATATATTTTTTTTTTTTTTATTTTAGAAACATAAAAGTACAAAAACATATTGACAAACAGACACCAATTATCATAGAAAATAGTACAATCACAACTAATTTATAGACAAGGTGATATGGTCTCAACAGTAGTTGTTGTTTTATCCATTGATATCTTCGAATTGTAGATGTATGGACCCATATACAGACATGCAAATTTAGTCAGACAGTTGATCCTCTCAACAACAGAAAAAAAAAAAAAAAAAAAAAAAAAAAAAAA
>PVLD010014192.1:0-53316 GCA_004027595.1 Dinomys branickii
TGTTTCACACACTCCTATAACTCGAATATTGTTACGTTTTGCCTCATCTTGGAGCTGTTGGATTGACTTTTCTTGTGTGTTTGATGATGTCATGAGATTCTTTCTTTCATGCTCATAAGCTGCCATGGTGTCTTCAAGTTCTGAAATTCTATCTTCAGTTTCATTTAAGCGGTTTTGCATGCTTTCAGTGTAAGTTTTCAAATCCTGGCATTCTCTTTGGACCTGTTTCATTCTTGGTAATTTATTCCTAAATTGCCCTTGTAACGTTTCCATTTGTTTCCTATTTTCTTCTAGTCTTTTGTCTATATCTTCTCTATGTGTACAGAACATTTCTTCCATCATTGTTTTCAGCTCGTTTTTGGTCTGAGAGATCATTGCAGGTATGTGGCTTATTTCTTCTTTAAGCTCTTTTGTGGCCTGTTGGAGTTGTTTCATTTCGGATGCAATCATTTCATAACTTGCAGGTGTGTGGGTTCCTGGTTCCCCTGTATCTTAGCATTGAAAACTTGTTCTGGGTGAGGTTGAGTTTTGAGACTATGTTTTGGGGGGCTGGGGATATAGCTCAGTGGAATAAGCGTCTGCCTAGCAAGCGCACGGTCCTGAGTTCGATCCCCAGTACTGCCAAAAAAAAAAAAAGTGAGACTATGTTTTGTTCCTCTGTTTTCCTATTTTTGGGTATCAGATTCAAAATGTGGAGCTATAAATTCCCCAGGCAGTTCAGCAGGCAAAGGTCTGTTGCAGAGGCTGCTCCAATGATTCCTTCTCTTTGGGAGAATGTCCCTTAAGCTGTCTGCTGAGATTTCCGCTTCTACTCCCTACCCCGAGACCTGGCTGGGGCGCATAAACAGCTCGTCGCCCCAGGGACTTTGCAGGCAGGCCACGCAGGTGTTCATCCCTGGGTGGAGCTCCTCCCCCCCTCACAAATCCCATCAGGGCGCCTAGCCAGGTCTTCCGACCCTGGGATCCTGCAGTCAGTAAAGCTGCTTTAATGTCCTTCGCTGGGCGGAGCTTCTTCTCGACTCAGAAAAAACGGGTCAGGGTGCCCAATCAACTCACCCTGGGATAGTGCAGACAGGAATGCCGTTCAGATGTATCGCCCTGGATCGAGCTTCTTCCCAACTCAGAAATCCTGCTGTGATGTTCACTAGGCTCTCCTGTTCCGAAATCTGCTGGCAGGAGATCCTGGCGCTCCCTGGTGCTTTTCCGCCTCCTCGGCTTTCTTGCAGGAGCCGCGGAACGCAGCTGCCACAGTTTCCGCGGCGCCGGTGGGTGGGGCTCTGAGCGGGATCCCCGAACGCTGCCCAGATTGGCACGATCTGCCACAGGAGCTCGTTCTCTGAGTTTACTCTGCTCCGCCGCCTCCAACAAATCCTGGTTACAGCCACCTCCGAGCTGATTGGGTTCAGGAGCTGGGATGGTCCGTCCTGCCGCAATCGCTCTCTCGGCTGTATGCAGATTGAGCCAAGCTGCGGCCCAAGCGCAGCGCCGATCCCTTGGGTGCCCAGCTCTCAGGATCCGCCCACTTCTCGCAGCGCAGCTTATCTAACTGGCCCTTTAATGCTCAGGCCGCGGAGAGCAACACAATCAGATGGAATTTCTCATCCTCGGACTGGGCACCCGCGCGCAATGGATCGGTCTCTGGGAGAGTTTCCTTCTGCCGCTCACCTGGTCGCCATCTTTCCAGAAGTCCAGGGATATTTTAGAACTGAACTATTAAGCTCATCCTCCAGAGGAAGTAGCAAAGGCATCAGTTGTAGAACTACAGAGGGTTTCTAGGCAGCAGTTATAGTAGTCTTGGAATAAGGCCACAAGAATTGTACTAATATGGGAAGAATAATGCTAGACAGACTTTTGTGAATCTCTACACCTACTTTGAAAGGAACATTGTCAGGACAGTGACAGATTTTACAAGGATGGTATTCAGAGGATAGGGATTTTGATTTCAGCCATTCTGAACATGAAGGCACCAGTAAAATAAAGAAGAGTTTGGGGAAAATTATCCATAATCACCAATTAAATATTAGGCATGAAGCACCTGCAGGTAACAGGTTGCAGATTCTGTGTAGGTTGCTGAATGCGTTGGTTAGAAGCTTTAAAGGCAAAGAAATGGAGGATTATCCATCTAGGCTTTGCAGTTAGTATGATGGGACTTAGAAAATTGTTGAAGAGTAAAGTATGAAGCAGAGAAAAGAGAGATGCAGACAAGAAAGCTTTATTAAACCTTTATCAACTTTCTTAAAAAGCCATGAGAGGTATAATTGGAAAGAGTCCACTGGCCGTGACAATAGAGGATTACAAATGAAGTTACCAAGACCCATTTCAGTAAGGAAAACAGCTTTTGTAGATAATCGTATTGGGAAGCTGGGCTGAGAAGATAGAGATGCAGAACAGGAGAGTGATGTAGAACTATGGTTTGATTAATAATGTATATTTTGGCATCTATTTGAATACTGATTGGGTGGAAGATGAATTCTATATTAATAAAGTTAGTAACTACTATTCACAGTTTGCGTTATGGTAGGCATTGTTCTTGATGTTCACCTTTGAAGACGGATTGAACCCTGTGAGATACTTGGTGCTGTTTCATACATCCAGGCCAGGAGTCGGGGCACAGGAAGGTGACCTTTTCCAAGTTCCCAAGCTGGTAAGTGACAAAGTCAGCATGTAAACGTCAAATTTCCTCTCTGTGTGCTGCAATATACTAATTTCTCAAGGAGAGGGGAAACATGGAAAGATTCAAAGAGAATGAAAATAACCGATGAAGGCCACAGCAGGACACGACAAAGAAGGACCCTAAACTAGCATGGAGGGTTTCAGTGTTAGTGGCCAAAGGCGCTGTGGTAGACAGCTTCCCATTGCCAGGACAAGATCCTGACGCCCACAAGGTGAAGGAGGAGAGGGTAATTTCATTCTGTCTCAGGGAAGTTGGCCCATGTGTGACTAGCTCCACGCAGGAACATCACGGTTGGAGGGAGTGGCCTAGCAGAGCTGTTTAGTTCATGGAAGCAGACAAGCAAGCAGGAGACTCTCAACAGAGTGGACAGGGCCATGGGCTTGATAAAGACGCCAAGGTCACACCTCTGGTGCCCTCCCAGCACACCCAGAAGCACGCCTTGCTCATTCCCTGTACAGCTCCCAAGTCAGTCAAGCTGACAAGAGCTTAACTGTCGCTGGAACAATCTTGGCTGGCTTTTAAAATATTTTAGTGAGCCATAAATGTGAATTATGTATTTTATTTCGGCATGTGTGATTGGTTCTTAGATAGTAAGGATAATAGTAATAAGTTTTTGAAGAAAGATAAGTATTATGAAATAACTTAAGTATTGATGAGTTTTACTTCTAAATGCAAGTATGGCAGTGCAGAGGTTGGCGTGCTCCATCCAGATGTCTTCCCAGGTTCCCTTAGTAGGAGTTAAATTGCTTCTAAGCTGATTAAGTACAAAAGTGATTGTGTGGTGTTGCTGGCTCCATTTCAGGTGTTGTTGAAGCATGCAGAAAGCGCCTTTCAATATGCTAGCAACTCAACAGTGCTAATTAAAAACAGTAATATGCTTGGCTCTTTGATTTGGAGGGTTCCTGCTAGAATAAATCATGGAAAGTCTACAAAAGCTGAATTTTGAGAATTTGTCTTAGGTCAGTAAGTTTATTGATGCCCAAGTAAATCCCATTTAAGCTCATAGCTCCAAAACCCATGAAATTCTTGTCTCCCAGTTTTTGGTGCAGGCAAGAAAGCAGGATAAATGGAGTTGAACAGCACAGAAAAGCCTCTCTTCGTTAGCTAGAAGATTCTTGGGCAATCGTTGCCAAAGTTACTGATTTACTTTTGAAAAGAGTGAGCAATACAGTTTTTTTGGTTTTTCTTTTTTTTCTTTTTGAGCTTTTGGTTAAATAAAAAAAGGTAATGTAGCAATTTATCAAGGTGGATTATGCGTGAAAAGTTTGTTTTCTTACTATCCTTTGCTTTCATTATGAATAAAGACCTTAAAAGCATAACCTGTATTGGGGTAAATCACACTAATGTCTCTCTCACAAAGAATATTAACAGCTTGTTTTCTACCTCCTGGGTTGGATAGGAAAAGCATCATATTTAATTCATGTTTCCTTTCCTTCCCTTTACTCTCTTCAAATGACATTGACTGTAGATTTACACAGCATAAAAAATTTAATTATACCAAGCCCTGATTTAGTCTTCATGATTCTTAAAGAATAGCATAAAAGCATTGTTATAGGATCTTTCTTTTAATTGATTATTTTTTTATTTTGAAGAAAAGCAAAATAAAAAAAACAATGGTATGACATTTCAAAAGAAGATTGTAGGAAAGTAATCTCGGTTAGTAGATTGCATATTGTTATCTTCAAAGTAGTTGCTCAGAGTATAAGATATAGACAGTGAGCTCAAGACCAGCCTGAGCTGCATAGAAATACACTGCTTCAAAAAACAAACTAACAAGCAAGCAAGGGAAAAGGAATAATAAAGTTGAAATCATAAATCAATGGAAATTTAGTAAATATCCATTAAAAGAAATGAACAGTAAACTAAAAATATTAGAGAATTAGTTCAGACTTTAAGAAAAGAAGATTTCCTACAGAAACTAAGAGCAAATTATTTGATCACGTTTTTGTGAGATACTTCTTGCTGAGGATATCTCCTTTGCCAGTAAGAACCATTACCACAACAGCACTGACCAAAACACAGGGGCACACCCCTCCATTACTGCTCCTCCATTTCTCCCAGGATATTGAATGTCAAACAGTTTTTTTTCCCTAAATATAGCAAATGTCTCACTTGTCCTTTTGTTTCCCATAAATGATTGTCTTCAGCTGGAAAATCCCGCTTCCTGAAAGGCCTTCTTCAGTAAGGTACTTTCCAGCAGACACTACCTCTGTGTGTCCTTTTCCATTCTGTGAAGCCAACCTTCTTATCTAGCGTCTTTATAAATAAAAGGTAATGTCTCGCCCGAGATCAGGCAAGCTATTTCAACATTTAAATTAGGACTTTGATCTCTAATCCGTGCTAAATATTTAAACTACAGAGCTACCTAGATGTTTTGTGGTATTAAATCTAACTAAATCAAGTAAGGCTAATGTTGTATAATTGACTATTTCCGATTTCACTGTGGACCAGGATAAAAATCAGTGAAAAATAGTATTACTCATTCCAGGGCTAATCCCTGGACCTGAGGTGCACATCTCGCTTGCACTGCAGGGACTTAAAAGGGGTTTGATGGAATGTCCATAATATCACAGACTGAACATTAAAACTCAAAGGGATAATTTTAAGTGCAACGCGAAAGTCTAATCCAGTAAATGTAAATGATTTCTCTTTTTTTTTTTGTCTTTTTGAAACAGAGTTTTGCTATGCAAAAACTTCTTTAAAAATGAAACACGTTGATAGCACGCATTCTCCAATTAATCTTTGGAAAGCTTTCAAAACCTCAGTAAAGTGGACATCACCTTCTTAGTGATTATAACAATGGCGTACCAGTGCTGTGTGGCCCCCTGGGAGAAAAACTGGAGTGCTTGGAAGTGCTCTAACATTGGGCTAAAATACAAGGAACTGATTTTAATTACATGTTATATAGGGTCACAGTTTTAAGCCTCTGAACTCCAGTACTGATAGTATTATGTCATCCAGAAGTCAGTCCTTCATATAAGTGATATGAGGGAAGCTGACACTTTCTACTTAGAGCTCCTAAGAAGGGTCCACAGCGGTACCCAGTGTGGCTAATGTGAGTGATTATTCACTACTGGCGTGCTGTTTGTGTTTACTATGTAATTCAAAGGCACTAAGTCTGAGCCACGCCATTTGTCATGACAGGTACTTTTCAAATGCAAAAACTGCTTCAATCAAAACTACCCTATGCATGAATTAAGAATCACTGCATGGGGGCTGGGGATATAGCTCAGTGGAATAAGCACCTGCCTAGCAAGCGCAGGGTCCTGAGTTCGACCCCCAGTACCACCAAAAAAAAAAAAAAAAAAAAGAATCACTGCATGATGAACACTCTCACGTTATCTTTAAGGTGGTAAAATTCCTCTAAGATTCCTCTGAATATATACTTATGCAAACTCTATGCTGAAACTCCATAAGGTGTAAATTTATTGTAATGTATTATAGATTCCTCTGCATCTTGACTATGAATGTGAGGAAGTCTCATTATAAACAAACAAATAAATAAATACATTTTATAGTATATCCTGGAAAAAAATAAGTGGTAGCTATCAAAATTCTTCTCCCCACATCTTTCACCTCACATGTAAAAATTCAACTAAATTAAATTTTCTATACTCTTACTAACGGGCTTATTATGAAGATTGCTATATGATTAACATTTCCCAGTTTGAAATATGAAATTTAAAAGAACTGCCTTTAGCATGCTAACATTTCAGTTGCCCAATAAGCTATAGATATGACCAGAAAAGCAATACTTCTTTAGTATTTCAAAGCAAAGGAAACTAATGAATTGTGTGCACTCCTAAGAGGCAAGTTCCATTTGTTGGTTTAAAGAAAGGAAGGAAAGAATACTCTCCAACTTCTCTCAAGCTTCTTCTACCTCCTAAGAGATGAGTCAAATATCATTTTTAAAATTCCCTGTGGTCCAACTGGACCAATCAGGTCATTACCACAGTCAAAGTGTAGTATTAGAGATTGGCAAGCTATTTTAATATCAATATGGAAATTCTATACATAATTTTCAATAGTGACAAAATATTATGTGCAATCTATAAATATGAACAATAATACGAATAAATGTTTTATAGTATTATAAGAGAAAGAAGTATGGGAGCTTTCCTTCTAAAATTTTCCATTTTCAAATTGTTTTCTGTATCATACTGCACCGTAAAGATATAATAAACAGAGTAGACTTAAATTAATAGAAGTATATCCACTTAAAGAATTGAAGTTTTCAAACTTTCTTTTTCTTTTATTTTCACTGCAAAAGAGATAGAAAGATATTTTCCAAAACTTGATCAAGCTTATAGAAGAGCAAGAGCAAATTTTAAAATGTGAGGAGGAAGCAACATTCAGAGAGAAAGGAAATCATTGACGTGCATGTGTTTGTTCGAGAGAGCACCTCCAGGATTTCTTGGACTGGCCTACAATTCATGGGCTGCAGAGATCTCATCAGCCGTCTGAGCAGCAGGTACCATTGGTGTGTACCACCACCTTCAGTTTACCAAGTGTGTGTGTGTGTGTGTGTGTGTGTGTGTGTGTGAGTGTGGTACTGGGAATGGAGGACATGGCCTTGCCCATCTGAGCTGTATCCCCCAGATACCCTCTTTTGAAGCTTTTCATTTGGTAACAGGTTCTCCTTAAGTTGATAAGCTGCCTAGTTTGGGCTCAACCTCATCATCGTCCTGCTTGGGCCTACAATAGTCTTCCTCAAATAATGGTCTATGAACAAACACCTGAAAACTCAAGCAAGTTGTGTAATTTGAGGTATACTCTAGGCATAGCAAATTTGAATCTGTTTGGAAACAAGACTCCCCAGTGATCCAGGTACACTTCAAAGTTTGCTAATATCTGTGGTGTATTGAATGGAACGCTTAATTCTTAAAATTTTCTTTTCTCTTCACCAATTTTGCATGACTGCATCTGGTAAACTGACCTAAAAACAACAATATGCAGTATAAGAACCATTGTTGAATTCCTACCATCTTGGACGGTGAAGCTCTGCATCATTTCCAATGGTTTTTTTATTACTTGTTACTGTCTTTGATTGTTTGATCAATCTTACATTCTTATGTCTGGTGGACTGAGTGGCTTCATTGAAGATAATAGTATGTAATGTGGCAAACATTGTTAACTGCTATCATTTTGTTTTGAGATCATGTGTCTTTTTTGTTTTTATGTTGTTTCATTTTCATCTTCATTGTTGTTTTGCTAGGACTCTTTCTATTTAAAATTAAGTAAAAGAAGTCATGTGATAGTGCACAAGTGTACATAATTCATTCCTCTTTAAAGCACAAAGAGATTTAGCACAGTTCATGTGTATAATGTTTCTTCCTGACAGGAAGGGGCCATGCTCTAAGGGGTGTGAATTACAAAGTATTCCACCAACCATGATGACATATTTGTTCTGAACAATCAATATTATATTGATTTATTTATATTGTCCAAAACTCAACGCTGTAACAGAAATACTGTTTTAGGTAATGAGAACACTGACATGATCTGTATGTAATGAAGAAGTTGTCTGTTACATTCATGTTCATCTCCATCATGATTTTCCTTTCCATTTTATGAATGTATGTGGTCACAACAACAACAAAAACATTGTGTACTTTTCTGTTTTCTTCAATTTTATTGGTAATTCCCTGGTGTTTTTATACCTATCATCCAACTTGAATGATTTATTTTAATACCAGTTATATTTTATAGCTTTTCAAGCCTAATTGTACATTGCTAGGGCAAAGCACAGTGTGGAGAATGTTGTGTATTAAATGAAGACCATGATGAAATCTCTGTTCTCAAATATAGCCAAGTTCATCAGGGGAGTTAACACATATACACAAATAACTATGATTAATTTTAGTGGCAAAGAAAATGCTTTGGGAACTCAGAGGGCAGTCACTTCTGATTTGTGGAATTAGCTAAGACTTCCTAAAGGAGAAAGCATTTAAACTAGGCCAAGGAGGACAGCGGGGATAGTGGGGAGAATTAGTTAAAGGCATTTCATGTACTGAAGAGAGCAAGAGTATTTCCATGTGGTGGCTCATTACAGAAAGTACCCAGGGAATGGGGTAGAGAGTTTCTAATGCCTACTAGCTACTTTTATTAAACTATACACAGATATAAATAGCACGCTTGTAAACATGTGTGTAGTAAAATTACCACCATTGATTTAAAAATGCACAAATCACTGAAGTAACTAACAAGATGATAAAGGTGGTATAAGGGAAAGTAATACAGTCTGCTTAGTGTAAAACTAGTGGGGAAAATATCTGGAATACTGTTGCAAAATTAAATACAAAATTGGTGCACGTCCTATGGCTCAGTTAAAAATGTAACTGAAGATTATCTAATCTACTAGAAAGAAAATATGTGTGACTTATAGATCCTCTGAATTTCACCTGTAACTGTAAGGTCTGGTTCTGTCCAGTTGTAAATAGTAAATCACAGTTATAAGTCCCTAGCTGATCAGTTGATTCCTCTGTTAGTTTGACAATTTTCTAATCCAATTTCAAAAGGGAACTCCTAGGTCATTTTTAAATTACTTTGTTAAAATTACTGTTTGGTGCTGACCATAATCTACCATTTATATAGGAAAATGAATCCTAGAGATGTCAGGTACACTGCCCAAATCATGTAGCTGATACACAAAATATTTGAAATTCTAATCCAGATCTGCTTGATTTCATAGAAATTGACTGCCTTTCCACAACACAACAAGCACAGCACAACACATACACATGTGTACACTGTGGTGGATTAACTAATGTGAACTTGTAACACCCAGCTGAATAAAATCAGCATGGTATTGGGTGCCGAGGGCCCACCTGAGCATTATGGCCAACAGCATAAGAGAACATGAGGAGAAATAGTGTGCTGTTGATTCCATGACAGGAGAAGCCTGTCATGCTGCTTTCCCTGACATGAACTAAGATTGTCTCATCATCAGAGGAGCTGGTCATCACTGTCACTGAGGATAGCTGTGGTTCTCCTCAGGGGAACTCTGGTCCTTACCTTGAGCATTGCTTTCCAGCTCTAGGGCAGATCTCTCAGCCTATGGTGCAGATCCTTCATTCCGTTGGTGCAGACTTTCTAGCTTCCACCACTGGCCTTTGGGCCTTCCTAGTGAAGATCTTTGGTACAGACTCGAAAAAGGCATTGTTGTGAGCTCTAGGCCTCCAGCTGGAGTCATGGGGGATACTGTCATGAGTTCTAGGTCTTCAGCTAGGCTCATGTAGGGCATTGCTGTGGGATCCAGGCCCTCAGCTAGACTCTGGAGCTCTAAACATGGACAGATATCTTGAACTCTCTGAGTCGGACTTTTTAGGTGAATATTATAAAAATAATCCTATAAATTGTGTGTGCTTTATTAAATCTATTCTCTTGCAAACACTGACTACCACACACACATACATGCATGTGCACCAGTAGCAACAACAAAAACAATCCATACTTCTCCTATCCAAGTTACATCTAAGGGGTGGACTAATTAAAATTAAAAACAAAACAAAAACAAAAAAGCTAATAATATGCAATGTAATAACCACTGTTCATTTCTTATCATCTTGCTTTGAAACTCCGTATTGTTTTTCTATTTTTCTCTTTAAAATGTATACAGAAAAAATGATGTGATTATAGGATCATTACCATGAGTGAATACTATAGAGATGCAAGCCTTTTGTTTTTAAAAATTTCTGGAAGGTTTTTATTTCTGTGAGGTTTCTGGTTGTTCTTATTCGCTTTTCTGTTGCTGTTTCATTTTACATGAATCAAACATTCAAAATCTTAAAAAAAAAAAAAAGAGAATCCTCAGGTTTTGATAGATTCTTTCAATTAGAAGGAAGCTTTTAATTATGGTATCCCCCCCCCAAAGTGAAGTTGATGAAGTCAGTGGCAGAAGCCATGAAACTGCAGCTAAGACTGTGCAGCATCCTGTCCCACTGCGTCCTGTGGAACACAGCTCCTCGGATCCTGAGGAGGAAGCGGACAGAGCCGGGGCTGGGTACGTGCGGATGGAGATGCCAACCGTAATCTTTCTCTAAGGAGCTAGAACTCACTTTCTGGGGGTATCTATCTTTTATTTTGGCTCACACATCAACGTGTGACTACATAAATTTATGAAATCAGCTATGGTTTGAATACAGTTCACCACCTCCAAAACTTGTGCTGAAATTTAATATGGATTAAGCAATTAGCGGGTGGGACCTGATGGAACATTTAATTTTAATCCATCAGGGTGAACGTGGTAATATATTATGCCGAGATTGGGTTCTTCCACGAAAACCAGTTTGGCGAGGTCTCTTGCCCAGTCCCACTTGCCACGTGCCCCCCCCCCGCCCCCGTGCCACCTTGAGATGCGGAGCTAGCAAACAGGCCATCAGGAGTTGTGGCACTTCAACTCTGGGCCAGAAACATGAGCTGAAACAAAATCATTTCATTACAGTGTAATTTCCCAGCTTGTGGTATTGTGCTACTATTAGCAGAAAATAGTCTAAGGCAGAGCCCTTTCCTGCACAGTTTTATATAGTTTGAGAACAAAACTATTTTCCCATAACTACATCTTGATAGGAGTATACACTGCTGTAAGGTTTTTAGATGTTAGATTAACCTGTTGATGTGCTGTGTAAGCACAGTGCTGTAAGTATTATTTTGACTAAAGTATAGAGGACACAGAATAATGTAATTCTTAGGTATGTTTTGATGGCACGAGATTAAACTTCCTGGTTCAAATTAATGCAATTCCAAAGGCATACCTGATTTCATTAGAGAGACTCAGAGAGAGCCAGACAGATGGACAGATAGAGAGAGAGACAGGAAGACAGAGAAGAGAAGAGGGAAGGAGAGAGACAAAGGAAGGGAAGAGAAGGGAAAGGGAGACGAGGGGAAGGGAGAGGACAGGAGGGGAGGGGAAGAGAGGGAAGCGGACGGGAGGGAAGCGGAACAAGCCATTGGGCCCAGCTTTAAATATCAGTTTTTCCAATTGTTTTCAGAGTGTTTACAGTAGTGTCTGGCACGTAGCAAGTACTAAACATGCATATGTTTAACGTGTAGCTATTGAAGCTACTCCTTCCCTTTTCTTAGGCTTAAAACAGAAAAAGTCATTACAATAAAATGCCTGGGCTCCAATATCACTTCTTAAAGTGTAGCACGTTTCTATGATGGTGCTTTACACAGTGCTGCTCCACATCCGGGCC
The DNA here is from genome assembly GCA_004027595.1 of Dinomys branickii. Classification (NCBI taxonomy): domain Eukaryota; kingdom Metazoa; phylum Chordata; class Mammalia; order Rodentia; family Dinomyidae; genus Dinomys; species Dinomys branickii. The sequence continues at coordinate 11,869 of PVLD010014192.1, forward strand.
TTAAAATTGTGTGTGTGTGTGTGTGTGTGTGTGTCTATATGTCTATCTATCTATCTATCTATCTATACTATTGATTATAGCATATATATATCATATATCTATATGTTATTTATTGATGCCTTTAAAAAGATCAGGCCAAGGGCTGGGGATATAGCTCAGTGGAATAAGTGCTTGCCTAGCAAGCGCAGGGTCCTGAGTTCGATCCCCAGTACAAAAAAAAAAAAAAAAAAAAAAAAGATCAGGCTTCTAAAGTCTGACAAAAAATGCATGTTACCAGAATAGTGAGATCAATTATAAATTCCAATTTGCCCTCCATATCCATGGATTCAGCCAATCAAAAATATTTGAGAAAAAAGCTATACTATGTTGACCTTACATAGGGATGTAATTTTCTCCTAAAGCATAGACTAAAAATATTTACATATGACTTAGATTAGGTAGTCTAGTGATGAGCCAGAAGGTGTGCATTGGTTATTTGTAAGCACTATGCAGTTTTGTAAGACTGCAGCATCCAGCACCCAGGGGTTTGGCATGCTTGTGTCTGGGGACACGTCTTGCAATCAGTACCAGAGGCAGGGATTAAAGGGCGACTGCACTGCTCTCCTTTAGGCTAATACAGTTTGTGTTACAGTCTCCAAGTCTGTACTGACTATTTAACATGTAAGGTTAACGTCTGTCATTAGAGAAATGTCTAACAGCTATATTCTCTTAACATCTAAGCTTTATCTTATTGCACTTTGTTGTTTGAATTGATTTAATAAACTTTACCATTATCTTAATTGAGATTTTTATAGCTCATGGGATTAATTACTATATTTTTTTCCAGTACCATGGATCAAAAATCTCCAAGTCCTGTAGCCATTCTTGGTGTTTTTATTATAATTATAAGGCTTACCTATTTTAATGTCTGTGATTTAATCACAATTATGAAAATTCTATATATTGATTAAGTATGAAGCATTGGGAAATTACATATTTTCCCAATTTAAGTAAACATCACTAATCACTACCTTAACTCTAATAAGAAAGCTTTATTTCATAATGTTTAACCTTGATGTAGAACATTGAAATTTTCCCTGAAGAATGCTTGCTTATATGAATTAAATGCTGCATTAATATATTAGATTTCCTTAGATAACTTTGGAAGATATTTAACATTTATTTAACTCAGTATTGAGGGTCTTTACGCATTCTAAAGATGCAGAATTTTATATAATTTCACATCACTTATGCAAACATGAGGTCCCCGGTAGTGTGCCGTGATCGTATAGTGGTTATAAGTACTCTTCATTGCAAACATGAAACACACCATATTAAAAAATTATTTAATTTCCATTATGTAAGTTTTTGAAAATTTTCTTTTCATATTGCATAAGTTTTATAAAAATGACAACAATCTTAAGAAAAACTTACTGATAACAAGTGGAGAATGGTAAAGTGTTAAAGCAAGAATTTTTATCTTCATAGACTTCACTGAATAGAATTCACCATTAGAGAAGCTCAGTATGAAACTAGATAGCTGCCTTTCCATGTAAAAAGCAAGAAATTCACATTTTACTGAATATACTACCGCTGTAACTATATAGATAGCATGTAATCTTTAGATATAATGTTTTGCATAAATTATAAATATAAATCTAATTAGCTTTATGTTTCTAAACCAGATTACTTTCTTAAATTTGAGAAACATTTTCATGTTTCAACAGTAGAGGGAGCTATAAAAAAAGCTTAGCAAATAAGTGAAAAGTAGTTTGCATGCTAGAGCTGTAAATCAATAAATTAATTTTATTTATTTAAATATTAGGTATCTGTTACATCCTTTAGACTATTATGTTTTTAAATTTGTAATTATTTAATAGCTGTTTAATTTTAAAGATATACTGAAGTCTTTTTCTGCTGTTTATTCACTATCTGAGTAAGTCTTTGTATAAATTTACTTAAACATGCTCGGACTGGGTTTTTTTCATATGACTTATGTCTTCTATTTTATACATGCTGTACACACATTAATGGTTTGTGAAAACTAACACATGTAAACCACCAGACACCACAGATCTCACGTTGTGCATGTGTATCCCATGGATGTAATTAGAACTGGACTGGAGCAAACAGCTGGAGCAAGCTGCCCTCAGTTGATATTTTTGAGTGCTTACGTTCATCTTACTGCTGTTCTGTGTTTCCAAATGGATATAAAAGGAACACAAGTGAGTGAAGCTTTTCTCACTAGGATGGGGAAGCGGTAATGGTCAGTGAAAAAGACTCAATATGGAGCTGTGTTCTCAGGAATGGCTCCAGTTTTGAGCTGAAAACTTACCTAGATACAATGACTCCCATTTTTAGGTCTGATTTGAGTGTCATAGAAAATAACCAGTGTAAATTTTGTTAAACTCTGACTGCATCACAAGTATTCACCCCATTACCTCCATATGCAAAAAAGTTATTAAATGTACATAACCCATTAGCCATAGCCGCAAAACTTCCGAAACCTGATTTTCTTTCAAAATCCCTTAAATGTGATTTTTTCCATATAACTCAATTTGTGGCAAAACATTGCCCAACGGCAAATAGCTCAGAATTAAATATGAACCCAGTTGATAGAAAGCCACACACAGAAAGTGACTCCAATTGATACAAAGCCACGCACAGACATTATATTTTATTTTTAACAAACATCATCTTTTTGCTACACCTGAATGTGTTTGATACTCCTCAGGAAAGCCCTGTGGATTTTACCTGCTTAATGTTTTAGTATATGTATCCCGTTATTTTTCTGGATCCTAAGAGCTTCGGGCCTCCAGAATAAGTGGCTTAAAGGGTAGAGAATGATCTACATGTCTCCAAAGTGTTTTCAAGATATACTGATGAGAGCATTTAATTTGTGATGTTAGAAATTATAGGTGGGTGTGTATCTTGCAGAAGAGGTCCATGTAATAATCCAGTTTAAGATAGACCATTATATGTCCAGAGATTTATATATACATCAAATCATGAATGATCAATACTTCGACTTTGTAATGGCATTATATGGAACCCCTGTGCACTCTTGCTAAGCAGAGACTACCATACCTCTATACAAGGCGATGGCAGCCTACTGAGCTGCAAATTCTCCCATCACTTCTGATGCATATTTATAGCAATTAGTAGTGCTTAGGATGGTCTGGGTCTATACACTGTGGAACACTGTAGAAATCTATATGGTAAGAGAGGACAGTTTCAGTGAAAATGGTATCTGATCATAAAACAATTTATAATATTGCAAATACGTTTTCAAAATGATCTTGGTTCTGCTCTGATGAGTTGGCCAGCCAAGATGATGGAAATACTTCCACAATTTCTATTAATGAAAATGGAACTTTAAAAAAAAATGGCTTTCTTTAAGAACATTAATGTTGACTATTCTCTAATTCAAAAAATAACACATTGAAAAAAGAGAAAAACAGATCCTCAAGAGAGGGAATAGTTTCAATTGTAATACAAAAAAACCCCTCTACTATTCACGTAGTGTCATGTAGGCTGTCCTGTGTTCAAATGTCTTTAACATACATGTATGTTAACTGTTCTTACATACAAGAATGTAGCCTAATGCAAACACATACTCTTGTATTCACTGTTTCAATCACCGTATCAAAAAAGGTAAGTTGAAATGCTTTGTCAATGACATCTGAGCTGTTACACAAGAAATTAGGGCACATTTGCAAGAAACGTAAGTATGGCGATGGCAAGATATCGAAAGACTTCGAACAAAGGCTTACTAAGTGAAATCTAAAACTTTGAGCTAAAAAATAACAAACACAATAGAATTCTTAAACATAAACCAGCAAACTCAATAAATGTTTTGCCTGAAAGTGCAATCATGCAAGTTTCCAAAAGCATACGGGAATTGTAATTATTTCCAAGGTTATTGCTGCTTTTCTTCTTTTTTAATGATGGACTGCTTTTGTCCTTTCCTTAGCTTACATTCTTCTTTCTCCACTGTGGCTCTTGTTTATTTGCTGGTCACCGCTTAATTTTGGGTCTCCCTGCTGTGTTGGTGTTAAAACAAATTAGTTTAATATATTTTCCTAAAGGTAGCTGATTTTCTTTCCCATGGGCAGAGACACAAATGGCTTAATAAATTTGTTTTCAGGTAGTTGATTTTAGTGCCTCTGTGACTTACTTCCTGCTGAGGACTCGGCAGGCTACAGTAAAATATTGTAAAAGGTGCCTGAAGACTTGTGATGATTTGTCTGATGAGTACCTGCAAAGCTGCTCTGCCTCTCCGTCTCTCCGTCTCTCCGCCTCTCCGTCTCCCCGTCTCTCCGCCTCTCTGCCTCTCTCTGTCTCCATCTCCCTCTCTTTCCGCCTCTCTCTTGTGGTCTCTCTCCACCTCTCTTCTTTTATCTCCTTTTCCTCTTTGCTCCTCTCCTTTCTTCCTCTCCTTCCACTTCTCCTTCCCTCCCCCTATTTTAGTGACATGTGGAAATGCTGTTAGGATGTGTTCTGTACAAGTTGATGACTTCATGAGCCGGATACAAGTAAAGCCATATGTATTAAATTTTACTGTCTTGAATCTTCTGTTTTACAACGAAATTACTTAATTACCCTAAGTAAACAGCAGAACCATCTTTCAGAAAGTCTGATCTAGAATCTTTATTTCTCTATATGTCTGACTAGACTGACCAGGTTTTCTCTAAAGGTAAAGTGCTTTGAAGAGAGGTAGCTTTGGTGGAGATGGGAATGGGATCTGGGGGATGGGGCAGATGAAAGGGCAGTGAGGTGACGGGGAGGTGAAAAGGATCCAGACGCAATGTGCATATGACCAATACTGCATGATAAACACATTCGTTATGTGCTGCAAATATATGCTCAGTGGAACAGGAAGCAGAGATTCAAGGTACAGTACTACCCCCAACCTCAGGCACATGGCAGCCTGTGGAGGCCCCAGAAGCAGGTATTGGAATCCAGTGTTGCCCTGGGGTGTGACAATGTGTCCATAGGGTGTACGACTCAGCCTCCATCTCTGCCTTGCTCATTGCAACCCAGGTAAACTTAAACATTTCCTATCCATTCAACTTCAGTATTAAGCAAATAAAAGGCATTTCCTATGGACGTGATTCGTACAGTTGCTGTGCACACTGCGACATGTCAGAGACTTTTGCCTTGTTCTCTCAGAAAGCCCCTTAGTATCCATTTCTGTGGAGTCTGCTCATGTGAACACTCCTCTTGGCCTGCCTCGAAAAGATGCTGTCCTTGTAAGACAAGGTTAGGCTGCAGGCCCTTGTAGAGGAAATAATTTCCTGCCATTTCTCTCTGATGATGGAAACTTGGGCAGAAAACCCCAACATGTTCTTGTGAAGAAATGTTGATTTTTCTCTAAGTGTGTGCTCACAGTTGCAATGGACTCAGGGGCAGATACAATACAGTTTTCCCTCAGGTGGAAGCAGCAACTGAACCAGTGAGAGATGCAGTGAGAACGCTGTGACCGCTTTGGGCGTGGACAGTGTAACCGCCCCTCCATCGGTGTATTTGACCAATGTACTGAAACCACAGGATATCTAAATTAACATCACCAGGATGTGGTCAATTCAAAGAAAATCTTTCCGAATTTACTTACACGGATGAACAAATGCAAATGACAGTGTCAATCTGCCTTGTCCCTTGAGCGAGAGACAGTATCACAGGGAGAGAACCCTTACCTTCTTCAGAATTTAAAATTTAATCCATCAAAGAAAAATTCCAGGAGAAGAGGTACTTGTTACATTTCATGTTTACTTCCAGTACATGGAATTTTAAAGTCAGATACACAAACTTATCTTGTTTATGACTATGAGAAAGGAAAAAAATGGCATTTTTTTTAGTTTAATTTCAATATACTCAGGCACTGCTGAAGCATTTATAATAAACTCCGCCATGAAACTGGAATCCAAAATCATAGAATTTTACAGCAACTATTTTCACTGGGTGTAAAGGTTTATTAGAATTTTTAGGATTCTGTGGCTATTGTGTGTCAGATATACACACACATCTTATTTGTTAGTCAGATTAATATATTTCTCTATTAATGTACTTATTTCCATCGAGGTTAAGTTACAATCTCATAAAAGCGGGAAAGAAATTGATTTCATAAATAAACCAAATTAAATGAGTTGAATATGTAGTACTAGGGCAGAAATCAAAATGAAAGTTTCTGCTGCACCAACTCTACCAGCTTAAAATGTTGCAGTCTTCTTGAAGAAATGACAATGAACGGGCAGCAGTGGACAATGCAGCCGTCTTTGCCCATCTGAATAATTCCAAACACCAACCGGGGCCAGTTATGAAGAACAACGTGTACACCAGCTTGCCTGGGACTAGCAGAACTAAGTCTAATGTCCTTCTTCTTTCAGCATCGAACTCTTCCAAGTGGACAGTAATTTTTATTGTGACACTATATATGTGACATGTATAAAATAAAAGTTTTGAAGAAAATATGAGTTCTGAGTAAAAGACAAACTACCACCTTATGCTAATATTGCATTATTTTAAAGTGGCAAGAGACAAAAAGTTCTGAAAAAAATCAGAACTTCTGCGTTTTGCACATTGAAGTAATCAAAGTTCGGCATTTTGCACTGTTCCATGTTATGTTGTTGATTTGTTAAAGAGTGTAAATTAAAAGAAACAACATTTGCTGGAAAAATGTGAAGTATCAAACCTACCACTGTGGCGCTCCCACTCCTGTGTACTTGGGATGTGAGTTTATAGTTCTAGGACAAGAAGTTCCAATATGCTTTAGTCAAGAAGTTCATGACATCAGAGAGCACAAAAAGACTAACCTGTGTGCCAAATCTGAGCCATTAACTTCTTGCGCTCTGACTTATATGTGGGCCACATAAATAAATTTGAATAGAAATGTAAGTGCAAAACCCTGGACCTGTTATTGTCTTTCATATTAAAATTACTCCATGTTAGCACAGGGTCATTGCAGGCTGAGAGAGGTGGTAAATGATTGTGATCAAAACTGCGTATGTGAGCCCTACATGGCAAATGGCTCTTCATTTTCTAGTATATCAGATATTTTTAGGAACATGAAAACATCTAAGACATTTCTTTATTGTAAAGTGAAAACAAGTATTTCTGTCAAAAATGTCAATTTGGGAAGTGTAAGGTGCATAGTAGTCAGAAGATAGCTACATTTTAGATTACGCTTAAATTTTAGAACCAGAGAATTTCTTATCTGTAACTTGGATTTCATAACCTCTAAGTATATTTTTCCTAGGACATGCTTCATGTTAAAAATGCTTAAGGCACAGTAATTACTACAGTAGATACACAGCTTTTACTTTCCTACAATAAACATTATATCATATGGAGAATCAGATGAAACTCTTAAGGGCAGTAGCTGTGTTGTTGTGCTTCACTTGATCTACAGCCAGCATTTGAAGTCCTAAGGCGATTGATGTGTGCTCCTCACAAACCTCTCTTAGCATACACATCAATAACATCATCCAAACAATTGCTAAAAAACACATCATAGAAATTTGAGAATTCAAACTATTTTCCCTCATCAGAATGAGACATCACAATAAAATGTCTCATTCAGCAAGCACGTGTCAGAACGGGATGAGAATAGCGATAAATAAAAGCCCAGCTTGTTCCTCCAGAACAAAATACGAGAAGCACTGTGAAGGTGCTCCATAAACAGCAAGCAGACGCTTCGAGCTTCTTCGTGTGTAAAACGTGGGGCTGCTTAGTGTTCTCCACATCGTTATGGTTATAGAATTCACGAATTCTGTTAAAGGAATGATCAGCATCATTCGTGCAGAAGGCTGGGGAAATTCGAACATAGGAGAAACAAAGCGGAGTACCTGTGGTAAAGCCCAGATACCAGTTTTGGTTACTAGTACAGCAAGAAGGTAACTCATTAGTTGACAATCTCATTGCATCTTCCCTGAATTTTCCAGGACATTCAGTGCAACTTAGTAACAGATCCTATAGACTGAGGGGTGACCGACAAAATGCCAGGGCTTGTGTTTCTTCTTAATGCGTCCTTTTTCTTCAGGTACCCAAGAAACTATTAATTCAAGACCGAACAGAAGAGTACACCAATAATAGGAAGAAAAAAATAAAGAAGGGAAAACTACATGAGAATACTTTTCCCAGTGTTAATCAGGTTTACCAGCAAAAGTATGTATTCCCTGAATTGAAAAATTTTCATTGGAGATACGTATTCCATCACATAGATAGAAGATGAGAGGCATCAGAGTATATTTTAGCCACACTCTCATTCTTAGTAAAGATCACAATTTGAATCATAGCCAGTTATTTCAGGTACGATGTACTGTTTAATATGAATAGTGGAATCTGTAGTCCACAAAACAATGATAAGCCTGCTTTAAAAGAAATGTTTAGATTATAGACAGGGACTATTGTTCTCAAGGTCTTGTGGTTGTCATTGTTGTTCTTGATGGCAAGAACGGAAGAGTTGTTAAAGTAAAAGGTACAACTGCCGCTGAAAACAAGACGTGACCAAAGAGAAAGCCCCTACTCTGGCAATCACAGGAAGTGACAGAGTGAGCAGACTGGAAATAATAATAAAAAAAAAAAGAGGAATGAGAGAGAAGCCTTATAAGATCTATTAGTCAGTAGGTCAACAGAAAGTGTGTAAAATCAAAATAATCTTAAAATATTTCTGATAAACACTGGGGAATACTTTCCTTCAAAACACAAACTCAGTGGTAAGCAATTGAGTATCTGCTACCAGCCCTGCCTTATAGGAAGAAGTGCATTAGTATGCTTGCTATTTTCAATATTCCTAAGCATATTACAATAAAGACAAATTTATGTTCATTTCATAAATGGAGAAACTAATTCTTACTGAAATTCAGTATCTTTTTTTTCTGAGCAAAAGCCACAAAGTGGTGAATTTAGAATTCGAAATGTGATCTGTCTGTCTCCACTATAATTTGAGTATAATTTCCCGATAGTAAGATTCTACGCTCAAGAGATTTAAAGCAGTCATTCCACTGAGCGTACAGCAACTCACACTGTAGTAGGCATAAAGGACAGGCAGAGATGCTGCAGTCTATTCAGATTGGAGCGGTGACGGCAGCGGACTTAAAGTTTCCTGAAAAGGACCCACATTGTCCTAAACCAGGGGATGGTGTCACTAGTGAAAGGGAAGAGGACTGAATCACCTCAGGTGGACGCACAAGGAGAGAAAGTCTTAGAAGAGTCCATAGAGTAGTGTTTGACCTTTCTGGACAAAAGGGACCATACAAAAGAGTAATAAAAATAAGATTAGGCAGAAAAATTTCAATGTAAATCATGTCTCTACTTTCTGAATATTTGTTTGCCTTATCACAGCCGTCCCAGCATTCATCCTCTGAGCTAAGGTATTCCCTGTGCTACTGCTTACCTGACAAACAAACATGCCCTTATTCTGTCATTAGCTGCCTCTTGACACTCAATTAAGCACAGATTACATCTAACATTTTCCGTATTCTGAGTGTTGCGTATAATAGTCACCTAGCAGTAATCAACCACTTACAAAGATGACAAAAAAGAAACTAATTTTCAGTTCAGATTGATCCCATTAAGGCAGAAAGGAAAGACGATTATTTAATATTTGCTAAAATAAGATATTTCTTAAAATTTACATATATTTGAGGTAATAACAATTTAAAGGAAACCATTGGCATTGATAACGTTTTCTAATTGCACATTCCTAAGCAAACGATGTCTGCCTTTCTCCTTTCCTCATCTGTTAAAACCTTCTTGACTCACTTTTTAAGAACTGAAATGTGCAGGGATGCCAGAAATTATCTGCTTAACATACACATTATCTGTTTTGGGTCAAGACATTAAGGGCCACGTGCATGTAGTACATCTCTATATTTATCTCTGTCTGTCTCCACACTGCCTCTAGCTCTACCTCTGTACCTCTATTTACCTTTCAGGGTTTTTAAGGCATATTATGGAAGCAGTAAGCTTTAGGAATTTAAGAAAAGAAAGCAGGATTACTGGGCACAGAGCTCAGGGTAGAACACTTTCCTGGGGTGCAGAGGGATGCACTGTGTTTGATCTGTAGTACCACAAATAATAAAACAAAATAAAATTGCTGAATTTTTACTTTGGGTCAGGCACCCTACTGAGCCATTTATATCTTATAATTAATTCTCTCCGTGATGTAGGAGGTAGGCGACTGTAGTCTTTGTGTTTTCCTCAGAGGAAGAAATTCATAGTCAACCAAGAGTGCATAGCTGGTTAACATTGAAATCAAGACTTGTACTCTGGTTCATCTGACTCAGATATCAATACTTTTGTTCAGAACAAGGGAGATTTTTAGCAAGCAGAGAATCTTCCATAGCCGTGAGTGCTAAAATTTATGGATATTGTTGATTTGCCGTCCTAGGAGAAATTGGCAAAGTGATGAAAGTGCCTCAAAGTAAGTTTTTGTGGGCTTGAGAAATGTGATTAAGAGAATGCATGACAGTTTAATTTTAAGTTATAGTTCTGCATGTAAATGGACATCACCTAATATTTCAAAGCTAGGGCTGGGTAATGGGAACAACTGATTTGAAGACAACAATATGCAATGTAACAGCCAGTGCGGAGTTCCTACCATCTTGTTTGATGAAGCTCTGTATCGCTCCTAATCTGTTCTCTTATGATCTGTCATTGTCTTTAATTGTTTGCCCAATCTTGCATTCTTGCATCTGGAAATCTGAGCAACTTCTTTGAAGATAACAGTATGTACCACAAAACCCAATTTTCGTTCCTATCATCTTGTTTTGAAATCCCGTATTGTTTGTTTTTCTTCTTTATTATTTTCCTGTTATTATTTTCTGCTACACTTTAAAATAAAAGAAAAAAAATACTAGGTCTGGTGCAATGTACTAGGGAAAGATAGATTTAGATTCAATATAAGGAATATTCAGGTGACTTGCTATTGTTTGAAAAGAAATTATTTCATAGATGGAAATAGTAATTTAGAACATGTGTCACAACATAATGGTGCACTGTGTTAAAGTAGTATAAGCATATTGAATAGACAAAATTAATCAAACAGGAAATCCTAAGAAAAATATATTGTGTGAGTAGAGGAAAGATTATCCATTTTATTCCAACAAAATAAAAGAGAAGCAAAATTAATAAATTGAGAGACTGTATTGCCCTTGGAAGAGAATAAAAAGCCAGAAAGAGAAAAAGGAAGACAACATGTGGAATGCATTTAAAATGTATGGAATATATTTAATTTAAAATGAAAAATGTAAGATTTGAGACTACTGCATATAGCCAGTCCATTTCCAGGTTCTCCAATATTCTTCATGCGAATATTGTAAAAAAGAAAAAAGAAAAACTAGGTAAATGAAGCCCCGGCCCAATCATGATTTTAAGAGAAAAAAGGAAAAGAAAAAGGAATTATGAAAAAAAAAAACTTCTACTTGGGGAAGGGTTATGATAGAAAAGGAAGGTACACAGAATTTTTTATCAATAGTACAATGCTCTTCTACCTGTTTAAACTTCTTCATAAAAGGAAATCTTACGTGCTATGAAGCAAAAACTGGTGATTCTATGCACCTCTGCCTTGCATTGATAGGTGATGAGAGAGGATTTCACAACTGTGTGGGTTTATGGACGTGCCCTGTGTGTAAATATCATCTGTTTGGGGTTGTATTTAGAAATAAGGATTGAGGATACCATCTTGGATATATAGCTTTAAGGAGCAGGTTTTTGTTGGTATACTTTGCATCTTTGACAATTGTGCAGAATTTGGGATATCAAAGATGATGAACACCAAAATAAAAGGTCTTGACCTGAGCCTATTTTTATACATATTTAAGCAGATCTTGATATCATGCCAGGAGTGTTCCTAAAAGCTAAACTTGTTTCTTACAAACTTGTATTTATTCCACTGGTAAATATGTATGCATTTGTGTAATATTCATGATTGTTGGGTATGAGTTACAATTATCTTGTGATATTATTTGTTTAAATTGAGAAAGTTAGTTGAATCAGCTTTGATACATTTTGGGAAAATGCAATTTAGTATGTGTCACATTGAAAATGTGGTTTTTGGAGAAGAATCAAAATGTAGGTTCAAAGTTATAAAATAAATTTTGTTATTTGTGTAACAGTCAAGCCATTCAGAGAAAGAGAAATGTTCCTGTACTTGAAAGAAAAGGAAGCATCTTTTGATGGCTCAGTATGCTCTTACGGCATTTTACAATATTTCAAAATGGTATTGTCACAATTTCTTTAGGATATTTCCTTTATCAAAGTATACACAGATTTCTTTTCCTAACAAGAGATTTTAAAACTGTGAACAGAGCCAGGTGTGATGGCACACATGTATAATCTCAGTATTTGGGGAAAGTAAGGTAGGCAGATTGCAAGTTCCAGCCAACACTTTGCAACTTAACTACCTACTTAGTATGACTATCTCAAAATGATGTTCTCAAAGGAATGGAGACATAGATCAGTGGGAAAGTTCCAGACAAAATCTCCAGTAGCACAACACACACACACACACACACACACACACACACACACACATTCTGAATAGTTCCTGAGTTTTTTTTTAACACATTTCAAGCTACATAAAATTGAGAATTCCTAACAAGGATACTAATAACTCCTTGAAGACACAAACAAGGGTGTTTGCTTCTAGGGAGTTTAGTAAGCTGTCCTTCTCTTCCAGAATCCCTTAAAAGATTACTAGATAACTTTGAAAATTCATAGTCATTGATTTTAGAAAATGACTCTTTCACCTTCAAAATAAAAAATTCAAGTAAACTTCTGAGAACTTCACTTAATTTAAGTAGTGGGAATTTAAAGAGACACCTTAAAATGTATTAATATCCAATTGATTTATTAATATTCACTCAATATTGAACATATTTATACACTTGTACCCTTTTTTCTAACCACTTTCAAGCTAAGATGAGAAGGGGGCATTTCTTATAACCTCTTTTGCTATTTGTCCATAAACGTTCATGACCTTCCCCTGAAAAATCCATGAGCCCTGCATATACCATTAAAGTACGCTGAAAAATTTTCACATATTTGCTAACCTATTCTATTCTCTCCAAATTGTTTGCATAACTCCAGGAATAGACTAAGTATTTTCATATCACTTCTATTAATTTTGATTTATTTCATAGTGAATTTCATAGTAGTGACCTTGATTTATTTATTGCCCACTGGGGTGAAGATTTTTCTACAAAACAAACACTTTACACTTTTAAATATAGATCACATTTTCTTGTGACAAAATTAGATTTTTAACCACCTGCTTGTTGTGTGCAAGTATCAACATCAAATTCACAGTTCATCCTGCCATAAATACTTATGCCTTGGGAACATGCCAGACACACGTCTTTTTTGGTAATGTGATTTCACCCTAATTCCTCACTATAAAATTGTAACTCATGGAAGCAGCTAAAGGATTCAGAGAAAATGCTTAGGAATGTGCCTTTTGATATAAAGATGTGCATAAGATGAAAGCTCTGCTCATTTTTAAATAAATTAAATCAATTAAATACTCCAAGCCTATCATTATATAAAAGAAGTTTCCCTACATAGTTGTCAATCTCGCTTCAGGTGAGCACTGGGAGACGCAGAGTAGGAAAGTGGGGCATACAGTGAAGGAGAGGGAGAGAAGAAAGCAGCCTATAAGCAGTTTACACAGCGCTGTTTGCCTTTGGACACACAATTCCAATGTAGGGCAGCAAAGTGGGACACAGAGCAGGAGCAGTGAAATCATTAGAGTGCTTAAATAAAAGTGTACGCTGTGATACACACTTCTTTATTTCCGTCTTCACTATTAATGCTGTTCATGCTTGTAAAATGTAAAAATACCAGATAAAAACAAAACTGAAAATGAAAATTTTCACTGTACTGCAAACCCCTATTTTTACTCCTGGAGCTACTGTTTGTGGTTTTCATCCTGACATTTGCTGTGACACATGTAAATGGCTTTTTCCTAAACAAAACAAACAAACAGAAAATATTCATGCTCTTCAGTAAATTCCCTTTTCTCAAATATTTCTCCATTTTATGTCTGTAGATTTAGATAATTCATTTAGAAAAGTTACATTTTGTTATATGACTCATATGGCTATACCAAAAATTTGTTTAGCAAGCCTCTCTGTTTAGATACCTAAGGTAGTTTCATCTATGTGTACGTGATTACAGACCTTGTCAAAATATAATTGAATGCGTATGTTCATGTTTTTCCTTTACATTCTTCACAGCAAAGTATCTGGTGCTCTGGTGTGGACAGTTCAAACTTGGCTAGAGATGCCCGAGTTTTTGCACCAAGATGAAAGGCATCATTTCCCTCATTTTATTTCCATATTCCCAGGTCTTATTACCCATATACATGAAGAAATTACTATGATAAACCATTTTAATATGACACCCTTGCATAGAGTTTCACTTCTAAACTAAACAGAAATTACAACTTTATATAAGGTTCAAAAAGTTCAGTAAGATTTAATACAACCACTCCCACCTAACTCACCGTGATAAATTCCCTCAACATTTACACTGAAGCAGAAAATTTGTAAGGCAAGAAATCTGCGGACTAATTCACTGAAGGTCAGAGATTTGTTTGGATGTTAAATAGATAAGGACCCACAAGGATGACCTATTTCAACATTTTAATTTCACATAGTAAGATCTAACGTTTTGAGAATCTGGCCAATGCCAAACAGTTCATTAGTAATATCCAATTAGAATATTGACTACTACACAAATAGGATATCATTTTTCTTCTTCAGGAAGAGCTATCTTGTCTTTCATCCTGTGAATCCACTGAAACTCCAAGCTCATCATGACTGTCCCATCGCTAAATCCATCGGGATCTTTAACATCCTTAACACAATCCCAGTAGCATGTGACGTCATGGTTATTGTTCACCCACTTGCAAATCCCTTGCTCTTATCTTCACCCATCCATCAAGCCTGCTACTCAGCCTCGAGAACATTTCATAAATGAAGTCTCTTCTTAGCAACTTCATCCAGTTACATACTATTGTTCTGAAAATATACAGTGACTCCTTACCTCTCATGGGAGTTACATTCTAGAGACTCACGTGGTAGGTGAAAATCTGCGAAGTTATATTTGTTATTTATGTATATTTTAAGGCCTTTTAAACACTTCCCACACTTCTATAAACCTTTCCCACTCTCTTATTAACCTTCCCCACACTCTTACAAACACTTCATATGCTCTTAACACTTTCTACACTCTTAAACCTACGGAATTTTAACAACATGTAAAATTCTATATGGGTACTCACTAGGGAAGTATACTACGACGTGAATGAAGATCATGAATTATGTACTGTACAGTACCGATGGCAATGAAGATGAGATGAATGTACTGCACAGCCAAGAAGAGAAAGGACATATGGGCATGTGCCGGGAAAGCAAACAGACCAACGCTAAGTCACTGAGCCCATCAGCACCCAGGATACAGAACAAGGGCTGTGCTTGGTCACCTTCCATTCCATCAGCCAATAGTGTGCAGTGTACAATCTCACTACGCATCCACTGATTAAATACATACTGCATTTTATTTCAATTTAATAATCTTTTAATATGTTTGAATTAACGTTTTTATATTGTTTTAATTTCTTAGACAAAAATAATTAAAATCATAAATATATAAATACATATGTACCTCAATATCCTGCAATATAGCAAAAACTCTGTGATTCAGAATTAGATATTTTTTTTAAAAAATCAATGAATCCCCAATAAGTGAACTGTGATATAGCGAGAGACTACTGCAGTCCAAAGTTACTGAATGCAATTTACGAGACCTGTTTCTAAACTAATCCCTCATGGTTCTGCCACTAAAATCGTTAGTAACGTAGCTTACCAAATGGAAACCAGTGGAATTATTTTCTGGGCTTTGAGTCGCCCACACTCTGTCTTGCTGTTCAGATTAGACCGACATATCATTTTCTTTGTGGTCCATTTAAATATCAGACACAACTCCGCATTAGTTTACCCTAGAGGGGTTCTGTTTTGTTTACAGCATTAGGAATTGAACACAGGGCTTTACACTGAGCTACATCTCCAGCCTTCGAAAGAGGTTCTCCCTCATTCCTTATTTGGCTCAAACTTTAAATCCTCCTGCCTCAGCTTTCTAGATCAATGGGATCGTGGAAGGAGCCACCATTCCAACATACCCGAGTTTATTAATACGATATTTACCAAACTACAGTGCAGTGTTTGCTTTCAAATGTTTTTCTTCCTCAATAAATTAAGTGTATTAAAAGGTCAGTGTTGTCTGAATTATAGGACAATGCAGAGCTTAGTAGGTTGATAATTAGTTTTGACTGATTATATGGAAAGGAAAATTGAAGTTGAAACTCAGCCCACTGTAATAGTACTTGGCTACATTCACTAATCTGGTTACTTCCGTACAACTATTTCATGTGTATAGCACTGCTAGTTTAAAGGATGGAATAAATGTAGCTACAAAGTGAATTCTAATGATTTTATCTAAGTGTAGGTAGTTTTTATTACTTTTATTCCTTACATTGCAACTGGAAATAGTTAAGATATATTGCTAAAACATTATTGATTAATTTACATTCTATGTGTGCAGTGGGTCAATTCTTGAGCGGCTGTAGGCACCAAACACATGACACAGGAGGGGTTGTTAGCACTGTAGTGAAAAACTGCAATGGTCACATTGCAGAAGAGACAATATGAGAAATATTTATCCACTATTATGGTGAAGAAACTTTGTAGGATACAAAGCAAATAAAACGAACCTGCATCAAAGACAAGGCCAAAAAATTCACTGAGGTCACATGTAGAACTTTATGATAATATCCACATGTTGAACTTATATTGAATATTTTAAAGGAGTTGCTTAATGGCAAAATATATTTTTTAAAATATAAAAAAGAAAGACAAAGAACAATTCATGTTTAGAATCAGGGGAATTCTTTCATTTTTACATAAATGGAACTTGCAACTTTGATGGTATTTGGTGTGTACCTTCAAATATTTGAAGACTGCTTGTTACAAAGTTCACATCTAGCACTAATGGATGAGAGGTAATTTAGAGAAATCATTGACAAAGAAACCTCAGGAAGGATATTCTAATAGACCAATCCACTTGGAAATGAAACAGGCTGATGTCAGAGGAAGTGAATCCACTGTCACTACAGATATATTAGTACACATCATGGGTTGTTGGTCATGGGTCAAAAAACTGGAATGGGCTCTGCTGCAAGTGAAGCTGCTATGACTAAAGATACATCAGTACATTGACAGTCATGATCGAAGCTTATGAGCAGGAAACAGAATAAACTATTTCAAAGTGTCTCACTAGTGTAAGAACCTGAAAGAGCGAACAAAAAATGGGAGGTATGATAGACATTGTGAAATGAAAGGAAAATGCTCAAAAGTAAGGGGCAACTGGGGTGTGGGAAAGGAGGAGGGAAAGAAGGGGAAATCATATATGTATATACAGGATAGCTAACAGTGGTACTACGGTCTTCTGTTGCTTTACTGAAAGGAATAGTTAATGATTACTGGTTTGATCATTATTGCATGCCTGTATTTGTTTTCCTGAGAAACCATTTTGAAGATATCAATATGTAATACAACAACCATTGCTAATTTCCTACCACTTTGTCTGAAACTCTGTATTGTTTGTATTGTTCTTATGCTATTTTGTAAATGGATGTCTGTTTGTTAATGTTTTCTTCTTTTATTTTTAAAATCAGTAAAAAATCAGAAAGATATAATAAATATTGTGAAAGGGAAAAAAATTGCTCAAAACAACAGAACTGGGATGAGGGAGAGGAGAAAAATAAGAAAAATAAAGGAAATAAATAAATAAATAAATAAATAAATAGATAAATATATGTATATACAAGGACAGCTGGGATAATTGTACTGCTGATGTCTGTTGGTTTATTGAAAGGAACAGTTAATACTCTTGGCCAATTTTGCATGCTTATATCTGGTAATTGGAACAACTAATTTGAAGACAATGATATGTAATATAACAACCATTGTTGAATTCCTACCATCTTGTTTAGTGAAGCTCTGTATAATTTCTAATGTTTTTAAATTACTTTTTATTGTCTTTGTTTGATCAATCTTGCATTCTTACACCTGGTAATCTGAGCAACTCACGTAAGATGACAGTATGAAAGATAACAACCACTGTTAATTTCCTATCACCTTGTTTTGAAATTCTGTATCATTTTTATTATTTTTCTGTTGTTTAGTTTTGTCTTTGTTGTTGTCATTTTGGTGCTTTTCTACTTTAAAAAAAATTAAATGTCAAGAAATGAAAATAGCAGAAAAACATAAAATAAGCTATTTCAAAGTGTATATTGATGGGATATTCTGAGGGGATGGGGATAGGTCCTGTTCTACTTGATACATTAAAATATCAACTTTTTAATAATTACTAAGTACTTTAAAGTTTATAAGAACAAACAGAGCCTTTTCAGAGAAGATGCAATCATTTCCTCCTTGCTGTTGTCCTGGGCACTGACTCCGGGAATGTCTTGGTAAACAGGATAAGATTTCTACATGTCTTTGCAATTATATCTGAAAAAGTGGACACCAAATTCCTGGCTATGGTGGAGAAATAATCTTTCTTTGTTTCATTTCACTCTTCAATTGCATTGCTCTCTTCTCTATTTCTCTGGAATTTACACAGTTCTGTTAGAGGGAAATTTGGCAATCTTCCCTCATAGCTGTCACTACAAATCATACGTTGTTTTCTTTTTCCTATTTCATTCTCAATATTTCAATATTTATTTCTTAGTTTCAAGTCATAGATGAAGAAGTATTTTCTTATCCATAGTTGGTTCTCAGTATTTCTGTATTTATTTCTCAGTTTCTTCTTGTGAATGGCTATTCTTCACCACTCACTGGTAAATGTCTCATGTTCATTTCTTGAATGGTTTTTTGCTGTAGTTCACTCTAAAAAACAGAGTGTAATCTGCCTCTGTATTCCAAACCCTAATCTTTATCTCTCAGTGATTTCTCATGTTTTATACTTAAGATCTAGAAGTTGTTTGTATCCAGATGAAATCAGAGAAAGCAAAAAGAAAACAAAAACAGAAAAAATATCCTCTAAAATATTTCATTGTCTTGTCAGCATATACAACATTCCAGACTCACAGCAACCTCAGTAAAATTTACTGAATAAATAGGTGAATAAACATTTTCTTTTTAACTACTATTATTTTCCTTCTGAGAGATCAAAGAATCAATACAACTAAAAATATTCTAAGCATCCGAACACATCGTAGTAAATTTATCTGGGCTGATAATAAAGTAGCGATTTGCATAGGCACAATATTCTGAAGATGTGCAAAGGTGATTGATTTAGGAATATGGGATGCTATTAAAAAGATACTGGTCTTTATCATGTGACTTGTTTCACATGACATTAAAACAAATAATCCAATCTTACCAGGACTGTCCTGCAATCATATGGTCTCCATCATGGAAAATGTGTGGTTCTTATCCCCCTAGCAACATCTGTAGTTCTTATGCTAATCACTTCAAATTAACCTTGATATGAAATAAAAAAGTGCCCTAAGGATAATACTGTTGTTGTGGCAGTTCAAATGAGTAACGTGATTCTCTAATAGAATTCCACACAGAAAATTCTGAACATGATCCTGTTAGAAAATTTTCATAATACACATTGTTTAGACCATAGCCTCAGTGTTAGGAGTAATTAGATTTAACATAGATAATGAGCCACTTTATTGATTATTACTCTTTCATAGCCTAGCATAGTTCAAGTAGAAGAACCATAAAATTTGATATTGTGATAACTTTATATTTGTAATTTTAAATTTGAATAGTGTTCTCTTTCTCTTTCCTATAGGTACATTTTCTACTGATGATGGAACATAAAATAAATCTTATTTACCCAAACATAAACCAGTGGTTTAAAGAAGCTGTGTTTTCTAAAGCATACACTATTGTACAAGTGAGAAATACATAGACTTTAGGATAAAGTCACACATTTTCTTCAGGTATACAGTGAATTATGATAGTGCTTTAGATGTAAAATATTTATTGGAAGTTTTACACGAGGAAAATATAAATATGCTATCAGATGTTCTAAAATACCTCAGGGGAAGACAATTTAATCTTAATATATGTAAATTATGGATTTTTTAAATGTAATTTTATTTTAAGATACATTTTAAATGTTGTAATAAAACCTGAAACAAGGAAGCAAGTTATATTAGGTGGACTACAGCAACTAAATTAGAAGGAAAAGTTCTTATTTTCTGAAAACTAACCCACCTACTTCTGCACATTGAATTTTGAGAATTCCCTGGAGTCATTAGGTAATTAGGTTGTGCTTCTGAACTGGATTCCTTAAATATGGGGTAGCTAATTTTCAAAACCATGAACTGAAGCATTTCTTGGCCCAGGGGATTGGCACTTGTGATAGAAACATCTCCTTTTCTGTAGTTAGACTTGGCCTGAGTTGGTTTAACAAAAACATCAAGGTAGCCTTGTGAAATTCTGTGCAGAGTAAAATTAAATCTTTCTTCCAATGAAAATAAAAATAAGTTCTCATTGAACACTAAAGATGGTGGTGACATACGACTGTTAGCATGTTAATTTCTTGTTGCTATAATAACAAATTACCACCAAAATATTATTATTTTACAGTTTTATGGGCCAAAAGTCCAAAGTAATTCTTACTGGGCAAAAATCTAAGTGTAAACAGGATTACATTGCTCCTGAACACTGTTGGGAAAACCCATTTCCTTACCTCTTCCAGATTCTAAATCACAGTTATAATCTTTGGTTTGTGGCTCATTGCCTTCACCTTTACAAACCGCAGTGTCAGGAAGAACTTCCTTAGAGAGCCATCTTTCTGGGTGCTGTCTCCCTCTTCTTACCTTATTAAAGAGACTTGTAATGACTTTGGGCTCTCCTGGATAATCTCTGCTAATTTCCTTAGTTTGTCAGTGAGTTAGCATCTAATTTACTTGCATTTACAATTTTAATTTCCCTTTACCATGTAACCTAATATATACATAGATCCTAAGCATTAGGACATAGACCTCTTTGGGCAACCATTAAAATGGCTTCTGCACAGGGAATTGACAAAAAGTATTGGATAAGTAAAGAAGAATTCATTAAATCACTTGTTTTGCTTTGGTACAGGGAAGGATGCAAATTTTCACTAAACCCAGTTGCACTTGAACAGTAATAGAGAATGGAAATTTGTATAATGCTAATAAGTGTCCAATAAATATTTTGGTTTCTCACAAAGAGAGTAGCATTTTCAGATTGATGCTGCTTACAGCTTTAACATGGATGACTACTGAAAATGAATTTGATAATTTGAAATCATTTTATCATGGAACCACTTACATGCATTCAAGCCCTAATAATTACTGTGCTCATAGTAAAATCAGGGGTGGAAATTTAACCATTACCATTCACTTTGCATTGTGAAGTCAGAAACAAAAACAAAACTACTGGTATCTATAATATGTATTTTGAAGTCACTTTAAATCTCTTTCAGATATGGAAAGGCACTATTGCCATAACAAATTTAATCATAACTTAATCCAAACTGTTTAATCTGCATTTATGTAATTAAGTGTTATGCATATACATCACTAATTAGTAGGTACAATTAACTTGAAGGAAGAAAAAATTAGAATGAAAGTATACTTTTTGATGAATAGGATCTATTAGAAAATTCCAAACATACTCAAGAGAAAAGATCAGTGTAACCTTGGATAAATGAAATCATTTTCTATTATGAATTTCAATTTATGAAGGCAGAAAGATATTTTGTAGGGTCGTACTCACTAAAGTCAAGTTAAAGCTATAATTGAACATGATAAGAATATAAAAAATTAACAACGTTAGAATCATTAACAGAAGGGTTGTGGAAGACAGCACACATAATTCTTAAGGCTCAAGGAGAATAATTTCAGTTTCACCAGTAATTACTTATAAGCCTTATCTTAAGAAAACTTTCACATTTTCAAAGGAAAATGTATATCATTTTGACAGAAACAGGAAATACTCTTTTATCTGAAACTTTTAGGTTATGACTTAACTTACAACAGATATTCTGTATTAGAATTTTTAAAAATTATAACAAAATCAGGTCTGTGTTTGGACTATAGGAGTACAACTAAACCATAACTGCCATGTACTTCTTAAAGAACCACATATATTTCAATGTAAACTGTACAAATTTGCTCCTCAATCATCTTTCAAACCAGGTGCCCTAAAAAAGTCAAAGTATCCACTTAAATTATACTTTTCTGCCATAGACTTAAATATGACAATACTGAGGAGAAGTAGCACATGGATAAATTCAGTCAATATTATTGTTTGTTATACATGAAGTAGAAGAATTCAGTTCATTTGATCTCCTTTCCCAATCTGTTTAGGAAAGAACCTTAACATCCTCTCATGTAGAGGGGGAAGAGGGTCATCATTTTCCTATGAATTTCAGAAAAATTGACTCCTACTATTGTATATTGGAAGTCTGAACAAGACATGAAAGCACTGGTTTGGTCCACAAAAGGACAACAACAAAAGGTGTTAAACCGATTAAGTACCCAGCGTTTCCTGGATATTAGTGTGGATCATCTACTCTTCCAAAGCCTTTATACCTTTGTGACTAGTTGAACAGTCACTAAGGCATATGCAGCTCATAAAGAGGAAGCAGGCAGAGCACAGTGGATTAGTTAACTGTGCTGACTCAGCTGTTAAACACTAAGACTAAAGTTTCAATCTAAACATATGATTTCAGAGTCTATGCCCTTCCTGATAATATATTAAAGCCACAATATG
This sequence comes from Dinomys branickii, assembly GCA_004027595.1. Classification (NCBI taxonomy): domain Eukaryota; kingdom Metazoa; phylum Chordata; class Mammalia; order Rodentia; family Dinomyidae; genus Dinomys; species Dinomys branickii. The sequence goes on from PVLD010014192.1 coordinate 34,677, forward strand.
GCAAAAAATGAATCTACAACTATGACTACCTTTTCCTTTTTCCTTTAAAGACAAAAGAATGGAGACATATAACCAGAATAACACAAAAACAATAAAGGAAATGCAAGATTACAGAGAAGATAAGAGGGAACTAGCACTGGATGCTGTATTACATAATGTTATCTTCACATTTGGTAACACAAAAACAATGAAATACAAAATTATTGAGAAGATAATAGGAAATTAGCACTGGATGCTGTATTACATAATGTTATCTTTGTATTTGTTACTCAGCTCTACAGATGATGGCTTGTTCAGTTAATCATTTTTCTCCACCCTCATCTCTGTTGTTCTCCCAACCAGTCATCTTCCCTCTGATAATAGCTGTACTTTTTGGTTTATTTACTCCTTTGGGCTCTCACATTGGGAAGAGACAAGGCTGCTTCAAATTATGCTATAACAAACATGTGGGCACACAAATTGCTATGGCAGGAGATGGAAAAGCACCCATCCTCAAAGATGGTAGATATGCAGGGAACCAGGTTCACTATGGTCAAGCCCCATCAGCAAGCCCTCAAGGCCATCGGGGGTCTGTTCCAGTCGGTGGAGTTACCCTGTGAACCACCAGGCTCCATCTCGATGTAGCGTGCCCAGAGGCCTGGTTGAGTCCCCTGGTTGAACTGCCAGTTTCTGCCCCATCGAGGTGCTCCCGGGGCCCAGTCCAGTTCTACAAAAAATTATTCTTATAATATGTAGAACTGTACAACTGCATGTGAAAATACAAAATACCCTTGATTTTTAAAAGGTAAATAAATATACAGCTAGAGTATTAAGTTTAAACAGCATACTAATTAAATTTTAATACTACAAAATATAATCAAATTAAAATTATTTTAATAATCATTAATGCTCATGTTTAGAAAGACAAAATATGGATGGATCAACATGAAATGAAAGAAGCCTTTAAAGATCATGATATTAAAGTCTTACCATCATCTATCCCTAAGGAGTGACATTAGCTCAGAAATTTGAAGGATGAGCTGCCTTGTTCCAGTAAGAGAAGAAGAAGAGCTTCATGTTGTTAAAGCAGCTACAGCCTCTTCTCTGCATATTACCAAAAAAATGAGCTCAGGCTCATCTGCATAGTTCAGTTATGTTCATATATGTGTGAAAGCCTTTGGAGAAATAAGACCTTTAAAAACTTTGCATGCAGTAATAATCTGGAATTATTTACTTCCAACAGTGATAGAATTGTTGGAACAAAATAATGAAATGTGTTCAACTGTTTTTTGTAATATAATTTGGGAATTTTCTCCCAAAGAAAGAATATCTAATTTTTCCATCAATAAGATGATAGATGGAAGGGAAATGGTTTAGAGAAATAAGCTGGAAATAAGGGGCCTGGGGGGAGCACACTGAGTCACGATGGGTGCTTCATAGTGACAGTAGAGATATAAAAAAAATGATCTGTATTTAAACACATAACTGTGACAGTGCAGTGATTTTTAATAATGATGATGAGGCAATGTTAGTAGTTGCTTTCTCTCTGTTGGCACTCTCTTCCTGAGCACCTCATGTTTCTGTGACCAGCACCGTTTTTGTAGGTTGCATGAAAGTTAATTTGATACTGTTACAGAGCTGGCAAATGCCAACATGGAAACCTCAATCTGGGTTGTTCTTGTCTCTGAGTCTGCATTCTCTCCTGTGGTGCTCAGGTTCCCTCCAATATTAGAAGCAGGAGCAAGGAAAAACTCGACTGTGTCCAGTTTTTTAATATTGAATAAATGCTGAGGCCTCCTAACGTTTTGCTATGTGCACATATAGTCTTTCTTCTGCAAGTGTTCAATGCAGGTGTTTCTTACAAAGACATTAGTTGTTAGAAAGACAGCTCCTTATGAAATCATTTAACTTGATCTCTTTAAAGGTGCTGTATTCAAACACAGTCATACAAAGTGATAGAACTTCAACACATAATATTTGAGGAGCATAATGCCATCCATAACAGTCTCTGTAAAACAATTAGATTAGTATGTCTAGTGAATAATCAGAAATACAATATTGAAAGGAAAAAATTAAAACTATAGATTTCAGTTTTGTGAACTATGACCAGATAGAAATAGGGACAATATCCACCCAGATGAATGTAAAGTGAAAATTTAATCAGAATAAATACAACATCCTGAGAAACACTAATTTTTTTGAGGGGGGGCAATGGCATAAAAAAGAGATAGCAAAGGAGAATGAGATGTATTAGGAAAATTAAGACAATGTGATTTCCGGAATTTTAAGACTGATGGAGTTTTCAACAGTTTTAAGTGCCACAGAGAAGACAGGTTCAGTGGGGAATGAAAATTCTGCTCAATTTGGCAATTTAGAAACATTTAATTATCTTAGCAAATACAGTATCAATAGAATCTTTAGACAATACAGAGAAGTATAAGGCAGAGGAATAAATGATATTTAAGGAAGTGAGATCTATAAGCATTGACTTCCCTGTCATGACTTTGGGAGTGGAAACATAAAAGACAGATGGAAAGCAGCTTGAAGAAAACTTTGACAGAAGGTAAGTTGATCTAGCCAGTGAAAGATGATCAGATTTACAATGAGAGAGAATAAAGGCCAGAATTCATCCTCTGGTCATTTTTCCTTAAGATTTCTATTCAGCCAATAGCAATGCTAGATATATGTACATAAGGTCAGAACACTTAATGAGTGAATGTAATTTCCTTGTCACAGCTATTGATATACCTGATACAGAGTGAAAAACTTGTCCGACGGGAGGAGTCCCGTACCTGATCTCTCTCCTTACAGGTAAAGGTTGAGAGGAACATACAGAGTGGGTAGGCAGAGGAGAAACCCACATATAAAATTTCACTCCATTTCTAGGAATGGGTGCTGATTATCATTACAAACTTCTGCATCTTAGGATCTTACAAAAAATTTCAGAGCTTTGGCTTAGCACATAATCAAAATTTTTAAATTCTCTTTCTAATATAGAAGGGCCTTGAATATGTTTTCAGATTTCAACATATGTATTTGTAGATTGAAAGGAAAACGAGGGGAGAGAACAATCAACTGAGGTACAGAGCAGAGAAAAATTCACGTGCACTAAATCCCTGGAGAAGATAGATATCATGGTTCTGATCTAAAATGTCTCCTCAACATTTTGTATTCAGAGGTGGGTTTTTGGAAGGTAGTTGGATCATAGAAACACTATGCCCATCCATGGATTAGTCAGTTGATCAGATCATAGCTGAATACGTTCTTCACATGTGAGTCCTGGTCCAAAACTGCAGGTCACTGAGGGCATGATGTGGAAGGGCACATCCTCATCCCCACTCCACCTTCTCTCTCTGCTTCCTGGCTACCGTGATGGAAGAACAGTTTCCCTCTGCTGGGCCATTCTGCCATGTTATTTCTGTCTTAGTGTTGGGATCTACCATGGACTGATTCCACAAAACTGTGAGCCAAACCAAATCGCTCCCTTTTAAATTGTAGTAGTTGGGTATTTTGTCCCAGGGACAAAGTGGACAAAATAGAATCTGGCTATCAGATGGACAATTTGGTCTGCAAGTGGTGTGAAAAGGCAAGAGTATTTGGTGAAAGTAAATAATGAATTCAAAGAGAAAAGGGTAGTTGAAAAACTCCATGTCCTGTGGTTTTTAGTTTCTCAAGAAGGATGTGGAAAATTATTTGCTAAGACAGAATTAATGCTAAAGAAATGGAGTGGCTTAGGGAGATTGGAGACTTTTTTTTAGACTAAGACTAAGTTCTCAAGTTAAGAAGGAAAAGAGATAGTTCAAAAATAAAAATAAAATCCAAAATATTATAAAGAAAAAGGGAGAATTCTTATTTTTCTAATCGCAGTGGTGTCAATCTCTATTACTTTTCGGCTTTTTGGCTAAGACCAATGGTGTCAATCTCTTAAGTTTTTCCCAACTGCTAGCATCCAGGTCAGAAGTCACTGCCCTTAGAAAGCTACATCTCTCTTAGATACTGCCCTGCATCAGTGGGATCAAGCAGACCATCTGATCTACTCTTCCTTCTTTGGTTTGTGAAAGCTATATGCAAACTTTATCCAAAACCTCACTTGTCTGTACAGCCATGTCCTCTCTTACAGGGCCTGCTTGATGTATCACAGCACACAGTGCAAGTAAGTGCAATGGCAAGTGAAAACACAACTTAAACAATGAAAGGGATTATTGTGATTTAGAGAAGTAGAGTGATTGATGATGATAATAAAATGGGCCTGGAATCAGAGGATTTGGAAATGTTTATCATTTTAGTCTGAGAAGAATAATGAATAAACCATGTCATACAATTTTATGTTTGACAAACATGCTCAATGGAAATAACTTTAAAAAGTTCTAGATTTTAATTTCTTTGAAGACAGGCTACCTACCTTTCTTGTCTAGTATAACACTTAAAGATGTATTCAGTAATTATTTCTTGGAGGAGTGAGTGTCAAGTTTCATATGAGCCATAATATGAGGAAGACCAACATTTAATATGCAATTGTTCATCTAAGCTAAATAGAAAGTTGAGTAAAAATATGAAGAGTCATGAATTCTTTAAAGCTTCCCTATGTCAAATCCCTTGATCGTGTTGCTTTGAGCACCCCACGTTAATATTTAACTTTTTCTTGTATAAAAGTTTCACATTGGAATCAAATATTCAGTTGTTCAGTACATAGCCGACAAGTTTATGGGGCTTTGAAATTTCCATATTTGTCCTGGTGCATGCCCTAGTATTGCCATAATAGTTGTAGGTGATCAGTGAGAACAAAATATTAAATGAACAAATGTCTAGAATAGCATAAGTCAGGTAGCTGACTCATGCACTGTTCAGTTCATTTAAAATCTGTCCCCCATTGTTTACTACATTAATTCAGAGCTCTCTACTCCAGTAGAGAAGTACACTCCCTGTTTAACAGTGTGGTTCAGTGCTTGCCGATCACACACAGCTTTGCCCCGGGTGCTGAGTGCTGGCTCCCATTACCCCTTCTACTCAAGTGAGGGTGCCCCTTGCCTTGGCCTTTCATAGTCCTTATACTTTTATTTTTTTCGGTAATTGGGATCGAAATCAGGACCTTGTGCTTGCCAGGCAGGCACTTATGCCACTGAGCCACTTCCCCAGCCTCATAATCCTTAATCTTTGTCTTCAAAGTGTTTCTATCCTGCTGAACACCCATCTCTTCAAAAAATCTTTTGTTGCTGTTTCTGTTGTTGTTTCTTTATGCATAGTTATGTCCATGTTACTGAATGCCTTTCAGGTGAACATGCATCATTAAAGCTATGCTGCCTTCCTTGGCTGTCATTTTCAAAGGAATTTTCTATGTTAGAAGTCTTGCCTGAAATGCAAGGTTAGCTGCTTCCCAGCAGGGTCTGAAAGCCAAGCACGGATCTCCTCAGGTACACCCAGTTTTGCATGACGCTTTTCATTGCAATGGTATTGCCTGAATACTTTATACAAATGTTCCCCTTTTCTCCTCTAATAAAAATGGTTCCTTATTGTCTTCTGGATCACTGACCTGATTACTAAAACGTCAAAAAGGTTTGTTGCTTAAATTTTAATTCTTCAAACTTTCTTACATAACAAACTTTTTAAATTCTTCTTTCTTTCTTATGAGGCTTCAAACTAGCCTCGTAAGAGAAGGGTGAGAACAGGGAAATTCTGTTAGTGAATGACCTGCTAGGTTGCCTTTATATTTAGAAGTTTTTTTATAAATTGTTACTAGTAAGATTATTTTATCTCTTATTTTTTGAGGAAATAACAGAAATATTTAATGAAAAATAGAATCCTAGCCTGTCATGGTGGTGCATCCCTATAATCCCAGCTTTTGGGAGGCTGACGCAGTCGGATCACTATGAGATCAAGGCTAACCTGGAGTATACAGCAAGCTCAAGACCAGCTTGAGTTACATAGAGAGAACCTGTCTCAAAAAAAAAAAAATAGTATATACATGCATGCTGTGGTGCTTGTCTGCAATCCCTCTCCTGAAGGGTGAGACACAAATTTGAGGCCAACCAGGGCAATTTAACAAAATAACCAAACCCTGTCCCAGAATTAAATGCTCATGAAATGCACACACACAGAGTAATATGGTAATGCTATGGGTATAGCTTAATGCTCCCTGGTTCACACCCAGTACTAGAAAGAACAGAAAACAAAACAAACAAATAAGCAAAACCACCTCAATAATATAGGATGACACATACCTTATTTAAAGTGATATCAAAATCCTCATTGATGGTCCAAGATGATTATTGTTATTAATTAAGAAAGTGAAAAAATTAGTGTGCATTAAAATTTTAAATACAGCTTCTGAAGAAGTTATAACCTCGTTGGACATAATAGGAATTGGCAATGGAGAAAAGGAAAGAGAAAAAAAATATAGGAAACTTCTTTGAACTTGTACAATCTTTGAATCAGAATCATGTGTTTTCTTCTTTACACACAAATGTACACTGAAATATGCAGTCACACCTAATATGCAGTCACAACGTGGTTTGCGGGTGTATATTTGTGTGTGTGAGTGCTTGGATGTTTACCTTCCTGCTTTGATGCCTTCTTTTAACAGTGCTTATGTCTGCATGATATGGTGCTATTTTAATACCCTGTTAAGTATGGACTAAAATGCTAACGTGATATGTATCTGTCATGGGAGAGGTATGTGGGGTTTTATTCCTAACTTATATATCCATTTTATGTCATTAACGAGAAGTATATCATTAGAACAAAAAACAATTATTTTTAAGGCCTATTTAAAAAAAGACTTCCAAATGCATGTATTCAGAGCAGAGAAATTTTATTATCTTCACAGAACAAAATGAGCAAAACAAATGCCCTCCAGGGTTCTTATTGTCTAGCATGAATTATATTTAATCCTCCCATCCCGAGTTGGCATTTCCCTATGCCCATGTCTAAATTTTGTGGCATCTGCATGAGCTAAAGAGATTATCCCTCTAAAAAGATATTTTATTTAAAAGCGTGCATAAATTTCAAGGCAGGACAATTCATTATTTAATAACTTCCCCTCTGATGAAATCCTCCTTTTAGGAGACTTTGGATATTTCTACCAAACATTTTTCAATATAAAACAAGATCAAAGTGGCCGGAGATCTTCTAGATGAATAGGATGGATTATTTTCTTTCATCTCTTCTCCAAAATTTTCAATAGCTTCTTATTTGCTCAAATATATGTTGTATTCCTTCAACGAAACATTTATACTGGGGACCTAACATTAAAAAAATAACCTTACTATTCTCAAGGTTTATGAGGATTCCATAAGTATGGAATGAGAGTTTTGCTTCTTTCTCTTTTCTTTTGCTTTCTTTTTTAGAATTATCAACGATGGAGTTCTTTTATTCTCTCTCTTTTAGTTTCATGGGTGCACAAAGCCTTCCTTACATAAAATACACATCTTTTTTAACGAAGGAGATATGTCACTTTTCCACATATCAATCATGCTACAAAAATTACTCTGGGTTGCTAGAATAGTTGGGTAAGGAAAATCACCTGTCACAACTGCCAGAGAAATTGAAGTGGCAAGGTCATGGTAAAACGTTTTACTTATAAGGTAAACTGCCTGTATCGATGATGAAAATTGTCATATCACTGAAAAAAACTTTAATGACAACTTCTTGCTATTTTGATCACACCAGAGAAAACTTTAAGGGTGTGCATTATTAGAGTACAGTACCGAGGACAAACTACCAATTTCCCACTTAGGATGATGGGCTGTTTTCTAGGGCCACCCCCACCAGCGTGCATTCGAATTAATGGACTTGTGTTTCTCGAGGATGAGGAAAGCTGTCAGGACTAAACTGGAAGAATCATAGTCAAGTCCTTGGTGACTGTGTGTTTTCAGCTCACTCAGATATCAAGTAGGAAATTATTTCAATAAAAGAAACATTCACTTATGAGTTGGAGAAACTGGTCAGAGAAAAAAGGAGTGGCCTTGTGATGTGAAAGAAAGTAGCGGAATGGATAACATATGCCAACAGTGCGGTGCTGCGCCTAAGTGAGGCTGGGAGAGGCAGTGTGCTGGGAGGAGCTATGCTCAGTATTAGTTAAATGTTGGCCTCTAATGTCAGAGAGAGATTAATTTAACCCAGATCTGTACTAGGTACTTCATGTTGGGCAAAAGACTTCTTAACCTTTGTGTTCCACACCTGTAAAAGAGATATTATGATAAACTTGTTTTGAGAGTTGGGAGAATTAAATATCAGAATTGGAATAAAATGTTTACATAGTCCTGATTATTAATATACATTCAGGCTGGGGATATAGCTCAGTGGCACAGGGGCCTACCTGGCAAGCACAAGGTCCTGAGTTCAATTCCCAGTAAATAAAAGCTCAGCTATTGATAACTACATAGTGTTATATATATAACACAACAGCCATTGTAAATTTCCTATCATTTTATTGGAAAATTTGTATTGTTTTTATTGTTTTTGTATTGTTTTGTTTATGTCTTTGTGTTTCTAAATTTGTCTTTGTTTCATTTTAAAATAAAAAATGTTTAGTGATTAATAGCTTTAATATTTATGTTAAAATAAAGCTTAAGATTATTTAAAAGTTCAGAAAGTAGTACTTTCCCAGACATAGCACTCAAATCTCCATTATGCTATTTAATGACTTCACTGGGCCACTACTGGATTACTCAGTGGACAGAATAAGCTTAGAATATAAAAAGGTGTTTAGAATAGCAAAACTGGAGCAGCACAAGCAGAACAAAGAAAATCATGTGAAATGGAAGATTAGAAAAGTTATAAAGCAGCCATTTTGCCTTTTTCATAATGTAAGTTTTATGTTTTATTTAAAATAAAAATGTGTTACTTTAATGAAATTTACACAAGGCGAAGCATAGTAAATTTAACACTTGTAGCATGTAAGGAACTTAGCTTTGAGTAAAATTAGAAGGCAGCAGACACAAAAAGTACCCTGTGAATCTAAAAGAAAAGTTAAAACCAGTCACTAATCATTTGATCCCGAGTGAAAGGAAATGACGTGTACTGTATAAAAAGTTCACTCTGCAATATCCATAACACACTACACACACTGTCTTCAATTAATGAATGACAAAAACTATACAGTTCTCATTTATTTATTTACTTTTTTATTTTAAAGAGAAAAGAACAAAGACAAACATCAAAAACAAAGACAGAAACAAACAACACCAAACCTACAAAATAGATACAGAATTTCAAAACAAGGTGATAGTAAAAACAATGGTTTCAGTATTATTACTTATTGTCATTTTCAAAGTAGTTGCTCAGATTACCAGTTAGATGTAAACAAATAATTAATAAATAATTAATTATCAACAAATTATTATTATAATTATTAATTAATAAGTAATAAATGCTGATCAAATAATTAAACATTAATTGTTCCTTTCAATAAACCAATGGAAATTAGTAGTACAATTATCTCAGCTATCTAGTGTATATATACACATTTTTTCTTCTTTATTTTCTCCTTCAGTTCTCATTTAAATGTGAATGCTCTTTCATTCTCAATAGACATCTCTTTTTATGTCTCAAACTCAAGAACTTTGGGACATGGACTCTATTCTTCATCTCCACAATGGAGAATAACAAATAGATGTCCTATCTCATATTTTCTAAAACCTCTAAATTTAATGGCTGAATGCTTCAAAAACTCAAATTCAATTGAGAGGTAAAACTTTATTCTCCACCAGTATGACTTAGTACTTCTGAAGCCATCAACTTTTGTAGTGTAGAACTACAGCACATCTGTGAGTAAAACAAACCTGGGAAACAGACTTTTCTGGTAGGGACACTGAACAACTCTCCCCAAGAGGAAAGGAAGGAGATTAAAATATTTTTAGAATGACACCACCAGCCAGCACTATTACTGTCTTTACTCATTCCCACCAATACTTTTCCTGGCTTTCTACCTTCTGAAGATTGTGATTTTATTTCCCTGGCTCTAGAGAAGATGCAACTGTAAAAAATATATAAAAGTCAAAAGGAGCATCATTCATTAAAAAAAAACAAAAAACAAAAAACAAAACAGTGCTTTGTGTGTTCACACATTGAGATTCAAACTTTCATGTTCAAGTTTTTGAGTAAAAAATTTTTTTTTTCAGATTTTTAATTTCCATAGGGATTGACCATAAGGTAAGAAAGAAATCACTTCCTCTTCAGAGTTAGAGAAGCAGAAATGATTCTCTTATTTATACATTCTATGTATTGGTCAGCATGTATCGTATCTTTTTCTTTCTCTTTATTTTTGGTACTTTTATAAAGAGATATTTAGGAAAGAAAATTTGATGCAAACCATTACTGCCTCTCCCTTAAGCACAGCAGTAGGCAGGGGAACTAGTAGCTTAAATCCAGCCTAGAATTTGTGGAGAGCAAGGACGTACTTTACTTCAAAATACTTGACGGCAATTTCCCTCATTCTCCCCTGAACTCATTCACATCAGACTTTTAATCCTCACCACACTACAAACTGTTCTTGTAAAGGTTATTGTCTTGGTTACTTTTTAATCACTGCTGGGACAAAATAGCGGATGCCCAAAATGAAGGAAGAAAAGGTTTATTTAGCTTACAGTCTGTGGAGGTTTCAGTCCATACTCAGCTGGCTGTGAGGCAGAGTGGCACATGACAGAGGGCTACAATTCATGGCGGCGGTATACAGTAAAGCATCAAGCCCAAGAAGGGAGGAATGGCGGGAGGAATGGCAGCCAGCTGCCTCTTTCTCTCCCTTACATATACAGACTATCTGCCCTAGGGCGGGTATAGCTCTCACACCCATAATCCCAGCATTGGATCATGGATCAATCATAAACTCTAAAAGACACCCCATAACTGCATGGGGATTTGGGGGGACATGCAGACACAAACCATAACAGTTACCAATAACTTTCATGTTGTAAATCTAGTAGTTAATTCTCTGCCCTCATTTTGCCTAGCTGGAATATGAGATTGTTAATCTTTTGGTGGAAGGTGTTTCTCACTTAGCTTTCTTGACACTATACTTTTCTGGCTTTATCTCTAGTCAAATGATGTATCTCAATCTTTCCAACTGTTTCTTTCCATTTCCCTAATCTTTAAAATTTGTAGTGCCCTAACGCTCAGTCCTTAGAATAGTTGTATCTTCTCTCCTCCTTCCCATGGAGACCACATCCAGTCTCATGGCTTTACATGCCATCTGTATGCTAACAGCAAGTCTCCATTTGCAGCCAAAGCTCGTTCCTATAATCTAGAATTTGCAAATCCAACAAACTGCTTGCTTTTTCCACCCTGATGTCCAACAATAAACTTAAAATTAAAACTTCTAAATTTGAGTCATTTTTCTTTCCTGTATGACCTATTCCATTTGCAGTCTGCTCAACTCAACAATTGTTGAGTAATTTTCTTTTAGCTATTCATACATGCCACTTGGAATCACTCTTCTCTAAAAAATCACATTCCATCACCAAGAAACTCCGGTATCTCTGTATTAAGTGCCTCTTGTCCAAACGCTATTACTTTCATTTCTGTGTATATATTTAAAGGCAATGACATCTTTTCCATGGTTATTTTCATTTTCCCTAGAAGTGACCATCACAAACCTTTGTCCTTCCATAAATCTCATGCTGAACCTTCATAGTTTTCCTGAAAGATAAGTCATGTTTGTTTCTCAAACATTTTAAGATTTCTCAGGTGGTTAATTATTTGAGCTTCTTTTGGTTTTGCAATTAACTTTCCTCTGTTTTCATTATTTCCCAGAGGTTGTGCTGTATTGTGTAGGCATTATCATTAACTTCCAGTTTTTAAAATTTCTCCCCTGACTTCTGTGATCTATTGGTTATTCATGAGTGTGGTATTATTGTTCTAGGTACTTCTAAATTTTCAGTGGTTTTTTTCCATAATTGATTTCTATTTTCCTTACACACTGTCTGGTAATAGACATGGGCAATTTCAATTCTTTTATACTTATTTAAGCAGACTTGATGGACCAGTGTGTGAACTATCTGTGCTGCATAAAAGGATGTATACTCCTCTGTAGTAGGTTGACATGTTCTGTAGATATCTACTAAATCCATATGTTTAAGGATATAGCTCAATTGTGATCTTTCTTTATCAGTTTTTTATTTAGTTAATCTAGCTTTTTGCAATAAGGTAAGAAAAATTAAAGGCATACAAACATGAAAGGAGGAACTCAGATTATCATTGTTTGAAGATGATATGACCCTGTACACAGAGTAGTCAAAGAACTCTGCTAAAACCTCTTACAATTAATAACCAACATTATCAATACAGAGGATAAAATATCACTATGATTTTTATACATCACTAATGAACTCAATAGAAAAGAAGTTATGAAAATGATAACATTCTTGGCAACATCAAGAAAAATTAAGTACTTAGGAACTAACCTAATCAAGGAAGTGAAAATACTCCACAAGGAAAAATATATTACTCTGAAAAAGGAGATTGAAAAGAACCATAAAATGGAAAAATGTCACCTACTCCTATATAGGCAAAAATCAAAATTGTCAAAATGGCCATGCTCTAAAAACATACAGATTTCATACAGTCTAAACAAAATACCCACAGAACACATCATAGATGTAGAGAAAACAGTTTTTAAATTTATATGGAATCAAAAGAGACCCAGGATAGTAAAACTAATCTTGGGCAACAAGAGCAAAGCATGGGGTATCACAATACCTGACTTCAAAATATACTACAAAGCAGTGGTGATGAAACAGCATGGTAATGTCACAGAAACAAATATATGAATCAATGGAATAGAAGAAAAGATACAGAAACATCCCCAGACACAATTAGCTATTTCGTCTTTGACAAAGAGCCCTAAATGATATGCTGGAGAAAAGATAGCCTATTTAACAAGTGGTTCTGGAAAAATTGGTTATCTATTTGCAGAAGAATGAAAGTGTATTATATACATGTACCCACTGAGCCGATGAATGTAAATGTCATGCTCTGCAAACATGTACTAATAAAATAAAAATTACAAAGATAAATCATGTTATATCACTGATCTGCTCCAAAGTCTCTCACGTCAAAGGAAGAATTGAAGTGCTAGGTTTACTAGCATATTTCCAATGGCATGAGCAGTGCTGAACCCTAGTAGTAAGTCACTAAGTATTTGTTGGATGAGCTAAGAATGAATAAACAGATTCCTACCTCATTCAAAGTGAAAAATGAAATCATTAGTGGAGGGTATGAAATTTTAGCTTTCTATCCCATATCTCCCTTTCCCTTCCAGCCTCCTTTTCTTCCCCTTTCTTCTGAGTAGACAGAGTATTCCCCAAATCTACCAGGAACACTCTTGACTAGCAGATTGGCCGTTTTTTTAATCTGAAATTCTCTTCTACCAGATACCTGTATTGTATCCTTACTATTTGTCTTTTCTACAGGTTTTGAAAATCCTTTGTTTTTTATCAAATCAATGTAGTCTCTTCTTTCTGAAAGTTTTATGCTATTTGCTATGACATTGCATTTGTTTTCCTTGTTCTATTTTTCAGATAAATTCTTCCCACAGAATTTCCCCCATATATACTAAGATAGTGGATATTTCCACTACAGATGTTCATCTCTTGTCTCTCAAAGCCTAAAACAGTATACTGTCTGGCATATACTAAGCACCCACAAAGCATGTGTTGATTTAATAAGCACATCAATCAAAATAATATGAAGAAAGATTTGTTTGGGTCAGTGAGGAGTGAAAGTTAGAAAAGAATAAATTAGAAACTCTGCAAGATAAAATGAAATTAAATGCACTCAGATATTAGTCCAAGCACTGTCAAAAATAGACTGCGCAATCTGAAAATACTTCTTGTATTTTTTAAATTTCAATTTGTCCATTTATAGAAAGAGGTGAATGAGAGGACCTATAGGTGCTTCGCATATCTGACCTTTTTATCATATTTTCCTTTCAGATTCTAGGCACCATTTTCTGCTCTTTTTTATAAAGCAGGTAAGTGTAATTATTTAAAACATTTATACTTAACACAGAACTAGTTTGGCATTTATCAAGATGAAATGCAATACAGTATTTTTTTAAATTTGTTTTTCTGCCATAGATAATCAATTACAAGAAATAAATTTATATATTTTGTTGGTAAACTCTCCAAACTAACAAGGACACGAAGAAGAAAAATACAACTGCATAAACATGCATCTGAAATTTATCAGGAAAAAATATATTTGAGGCAATTCCTCTTCTATGCATTTTTTTCCAGCTGGTCTAAGGACATACATCATCATGGCTACTAAATCTTAATTTACAAAGAGAAAATATAGTAGTTTTATAGGCCCTGACCATTGAGAAATCACTGACTGCAAGGCCTGTCACCTCAGAAACTAATCAAAAAGTGACACATTCTGCTAAGATCCCATTATACATTCATAACATCATCTTTCAGTTCAGTGTCATAAAGAATTTATGTAGGACATTAATCACGCAAAGCCACTAAATTGTTCTCATTTCAGTGATAATTGTTTACTCCTATAAATGGTTTGTGTTGAGTTTCAACAATTTGACTGAATAAAATAAATCTTTCTTCATCAGGAGTTGAAAAATTAAACTATAGATAAAAGAAACAGCAAAATGAATGCATAATATGATTAGTGGAAAAATTAAGATTTTGTAGTGCTTGCTCTTCTTTTTATTAATGACAAGCCCCAGTGACATTGAGGATGATTCTGTGAATTCCAGTAAGAGGAATCTTACAAAAGGAAAGGAGCTGAAACAAAATGATCAAGTGTAATCAATAAACATGTAAAAGTCGCTCTGCCCAATATCTCCATAATATGGTTAACTCTGACATCCGGTACATAGCTTACTAAAAGAAATGCAATACCACTTGTTAGTCAATGAAGCTAAAATTAATCAAAGGGTTGTCAATCCTGTGCTGGGGACAAAAACAACCTCTAGTGGTAAACTTTTCTAGTATAGGCAGTGAAGCGTTTATGAGAAGTTCAAGTGTGGCAGTCTGACTTCTAACTGGATTTTATAACCTTGAAATCAACACCTAAACTCCTTTCTCAGACCTCTTCTATAAAAAACAAACAAGCGAAAAAAAAAAAAAAAGAACAGGGCTAGGCGCAATCATATTGTAGAATTTTTCTAACACCAACATTTTATGATTACATAAAGAAACTCAGCTAATCAAGATGTTGTAGGGTTTTTTCTCCTTTTAAAGCAGTGATTTGAATGATTTGTCATCTGTTTTTAGATTTCCCTATTGTCTACCGAATAAAATAAGAATAAGATCAATGTGAAACAGCCTTTCAGCCTAAGGGTGCCATAACTAATGGCACTGTCTGTTCCAGCTTTCTAAATGGAACCCTACTATATATTTTTTTTCCCTGTGGTAAAGTGTCTACTTTATGACCATAATAAATAGCAATTGCCCTTTAATGGCAAGTTTAGCTGTGACCATTATGGCACAATTTAAGTGCTTAAAAACACTAATGGGAGTGATACAATGTTAATTATACTAAGGATACGAAGGCTGTACATAAGAACTCCTGCAAAATTAAGTAAAACCCTGGCTAATTCTAATTACAGTCTGTCTGGAAGAGATAAGAGAAACTAAGAGCCCTTTTTTATTGCATTTTTAATAGCAACATAATTTGCCAACATTGGCTGAGAAAATATTTTAAATGACTCAGAAAAGTGGGATCAAAAAAAAATTCTGTCTGAGAGAACAAATAAACTACTTACACAGGAAATACATCTTTACTTGGAACAACGTCTTTTCTTGTCTCCAAATTTAAAATAATCAACTTCTAAAGAGCCCACACATTAAAATGTGAGATATAAATTCTTATCATCAGAGTTTTGCTTTTCTAAAAACATGTTCTATAAATTGATTAGAAGAAATAGGCTTGAAAAATAAAAGAAAGAATGTAACCCTGTACCTCAATTATTTTAGAGCCATTCTACTTTAGTTTTTCAAGTAGTTTCTCAGGTAATCTTACATCATTTTGATCTTTTTCTCCTTTTTATTTCATCCACTTAATGAATACCTCCTATGCATTAGTACTGGGCATTAAAAAATGGAAACATAAGCCTATTGTCCTCAAGGGGTTTGTGGTCCATCAGAGAATGAATTAAAAAAAAAGTTCATTTTTGTATCTCAGTATGTGTTATTGAATATATATTTTCCTCTGTATCTTCAAGCTGTATTTTTTCACTTAAATTTACTACTTTCCTCATTAGGAATTGATATATATCCCCAACTACAGAATAGAAAATAAGTTATTGACTTATCTGATTTGACTTGTTTTTTAGAAATAAGATGCTTCTAGGTTCTTGTGATGACACTGTGCTGGAAAGCCTGGGACATTTCAGAGTGCTGCCATTTGAGGAACGAGGCAAATGCCATCTCATAAATAATGAAAACAGTTGTGGAGCAGCCTACAATTTCAAATACATACATTATTTTAACAGACCACAAGCTAGGTATGTAAGTATGAGGATAAAAGAAACCCAAATGACAGACTTTTTAAAAGACAGACCCAAACGATTGAAATCATTTGATTCAACTGAAATGTGTCTCGTAATCTCTAAATTATAGGTAGTTGGGATTAACCCAAACAGTTATGACAAGTACACGATTATTTAAAAATTGTCATCTTCACTTTAAAGCAGTTATTACCTATCATAGATTTTCTAATTTGTCCATACACCTACCATCGAGTGACCCACAAGCCATATGTCAAACACCTGCCTCAGAAGGTTACTGTCATTTAAGCAGTAGTAATCACCTTTAGAGCATTATGGTAGTTTCCATGGCACTTAATCTGGGTTCCCTTTGAAGATGGCTTTTATCACTCCTCCTAAGTGTGTGTTTCCCAAGCACAGGGTATTTTTACACTTTATTTTTCCAACATATGTTGATCTTTCTCCTCTCCTGCTGCCAAGTGAAGTGAAACATACATAGGGTTTATACACAAATCTAAATGTTCTCTAATCCTTCCATAGGATCACTTTCTGAATTTTTTTGTTGTTTTCTCTTTTAAAAATTAAACTCTAAAGCAAGTGTGGTGACACATACTTGTAATCCCAGCTATGTGGGAATCTGAGGCAGGAGGATTACAATTAATCTGGGCAATTTAGCGACACTTGGTCTCAGAATAAAAACAATCAAAAAAGAAAAAAAAATTAAGAGATTGGGATACAGGTCTGTGTTAGAGTCTTAACATAGTCTTAGCATGAAGGAGCTCCTAAGTTCAGTACTTAATATCACACACACACACACACACACACACACACACGCACACAAACACACGCCATGCATGTCAATTAGTAAGATTTTAAACTAACATGGCACTTCAGATTTTTGTGAGACTTTTCTTTAGCATGTAAAGCTCTGCACATTCAAATACCTGCTTGTGCACAGCACACACACACTAGCACACAGTAGATACACCGGCAGTTTTATCCCCAGTTTGATTTGAAGGCTGGCAGTCAATGCTTTCTACTTCCTGGTCATAAATGACTCTGTTTCTGATTAAATTTCCTCTGCAATTTGCCTGGTTTTTCCTCATAGTAAATTTCATCATTGTGATCATTCATCTTGTATTTTTAAACTTTTTAATAAATATAACATTTTCTATTTAACATTGGCAACATTTCTCAATAAAAATTATTTATTTCTCTATTAAATGGTTTCTCAGTAGAAGCATTCATTCTGTCATTATTAAAGAGAACTAATAATAAATAAGAAAACACCAAGGTAGAAAGAAAAGGGCTATAGTTTGGATGTTGAGTGTTTTGCAAAGATCTATCAACAAAGGATTAATCCTCAAAGTGACACTATGGTGTTCTGCTGACTCTTTCAGGGGGCGACTTCTAGTGGGAGGTTTTTAGGTCCCTGGGCTCACGCCTTCTAAGGGGGTGGTGAGCCTTATTTTCTTATTCCTGCTCTCTTTGTTTCACTGGGCATGAGTTAAGCAGCTTAACCTCTCCTCCTATGATGTGTTTCCTCATCACTGGCCCCAAAACCAGAGACAGATTGTTCATGAATTGAACCCTCTAAACTTGTGAGCCAAACAGAAATCTTTCCTCTTTATAAAGGATCACATGAGGTGTGCGTACAAGTGTAATGAGAAGCCGACTCATACAAGGGTGAGAGGATGGGGGAGTGGGGAAGTGACTCAGAGGTATAGCTTATTCGGCAGTGGAAACCCACACGGATAGAACTCTATGAAGATGAGTTAATGGTCAATGAGAGAATATTCATATGGAGCTTTGGAGATGGTCAGAGGTTAAGACTGTGTATGAATTTACATTAGCCCTTTAATTTCCACAGTATTAAACTTCTCCCCATGTGAAACAAATAATTCAGTATCTCTGCAAGGTATTTACAAAAGAAAAGAATATTTAAAGAGTGTTCAAGTAACAGAAGAAAAACAAAGATAAAGGTAAAAATAAAATGGAAAGAGTGGTTTAAAAAGCCTAGTCTTAAAAATGTATGTATGTATGTATAGAGGAATATATATGAATATACATATGTGCAGGAGGGCTAACATGGTTCTACTAGTGTATTATATCACTTAATGCTAAGCAATAATCGAAGACAGGATATTAGATTAATAGTGTATATCTGTATGTGTTAGCCTGAACATACACTTCGAAGATAACAATATGTAAAGCAGCAACAAG